>JABUQX010088179.1:0-7500 GCA_015478945.1 Trachelipus rathkii
TTCTCTCCTTCTTCCTAAGACCTGTTCTAATTCTCCTTTTTTTATAATTTCTTTATACAATTCTTTGCTGTGTATTGAAATCAATAATTAAAAAATATATATATATAAATAATTGATACATTCCTAATTAAAAATTGAGTCTTCACATGATTTTAAAATTATCAAAATACTTATTATATATAGTTGATTTATTAGTATATCTATCTTAAAATTTTTCTTTCTCATATTAAATATAGAGAACACGATATATGAGTTCTAACTAAATATTATATTATAAGTTGTTATTCTTCGTATTTTATTATTATTTATTCAAATGAATTAATATTGCTAAATAAATTCGCAATATAACAAATTTATTCATTATTGTAGCTAATTTACTCATCATATTGTTAATAAATAAATTTCATCGCACTAGATGTCTAAAGACTCAATCTGCTATTTCATACTTCCAATTCTTTTTTTGCTTTGTATTTGGTTTTTATCAATCCATATATTATAAATTAATATATTTCACCTCTTTTTCAACAGTCATATGATATTTAAATTGTTAGTATTATTATATAGTTTATAGGGTTATATTCCTATATCTATTATATATATATCTTCTACTATGATAGCTATTACTATTATATATTATATATATGGAACGTTGGAATCTCAACAAATTTATCAAAGAAAAATTTTAATAGTATACAAAGGAGGATAAAATCTCATAGATTTTTCTTTGATTATTCTAATCACATCGTTTTATTAATCAAACAGGAGGGCCAAGCATGGTTATATTAAGTATGTGCACAATTCATAGATAGAATAGAGCGGAATCTATTAACTATGGGTGGATCACTACAACAGAACAAATTGTTGTGGTGTGTGGTTTTCCAGGGAAACTAAGTTGGGTGGGATTGGAAGGGGTAAGAGCATAAAGCCATAAAGTTGTCAGGCAGGTGAGGAGTCATTTCACTTCACTACATAAGACCTTCGGGGTCAGAAAATTTCCTTACCCGGAAAACCAATAGCCCGCTGTCTCGATAGCGTATGGGGCAGCTTAGATTTGATTTTCACACGAAATGGGTTAAATACAGGGGCTCGTGTATATACTCATGAATAAGTAGGTTATTATTAACAGAATACAATTAATACTTATTATATACCATTAGAGTTATTGTATTTCTTATTTTTTTAGATTAGTTAAGTGATTAAAAGATTTAAAAAGTCAGAGTAATGATCTTTTGATTAGCCTCACTTTGGAGAAGAATTCATAGATAAGGATTTTGGTACACTGGATCGCTTGTGCTGAGGAATACGTGTGGATACAGTGACTCACAAGGGACTGATATTTCTTGGTCCTTAATAATTACTAGTAATTAGTTGTATTAAAACAGCATTCACATGAATGGGTTTTTATGAAATACTAATAAAATTCCTTACAATAATGGAATTAAAAGTCTAGTGATATTCTGGTTAATGATAAACACGAACTATTCAGGAGAAAAATGCACCGGTGTAACTGGTCAATTACCGCGCATGAATAACTTTTAAAGTATCTCTATTGACATTTCCTTTCACTTAGAACTCTAAATCCATCTATTTATTTCTTAATTTTATAATTAAGTTTCTTTCCCACACTGAAATTAATTATAAAATTCTTTAACATTCCCTCTATTGGTAAATTCTACTAAAATTAAGCCTTAGTGCACGATTAGCTCCTCAGGCTCACAAAAACGAATTAAGATCTAGAAAAATTAAGGATTGTATTCTCTCAGTTGTTATATTTTGCGTTAGCTTGCGACTCTGTTTACACCGAGTTTTCCAGATGAGAACGGAATAAAGTAGAGTAAAGGTCTTGTGTGATCAGGGGTGCGGTCCTTTATACAGATGTTTAACAAGGTTTTAACATTATTCGAGAACTTCCTTTAATGACGGTTTAAAAATTATATGTATCTGGAGATTTAGACGAATGAAAAAATAACAAGGAAGGTTTATCTAAACAGGAAAATACAAGAGAAACATAACGACATACAAACTCCTTTGAATAGTAATGTGATATAAATTATGTGAAAAAGTATATTATTTAGAGGTATACGATAGCGCAAGACGCGTGACATATAATATCGTTATCCGTGTTAATTATGGTTATGATACACCTATACACAATTTAAAAAAAACTTCCCTATAATATAAAAGCAGTGCATTATTAAGAAATCATTAATCTATAGTATTCATTGGACAACTTATGAGACGAGTTACAGACAATAATTACTTCATATTATTAACATACTACATTTCAATCGAGGCATCGATGAGAATACTACTCATCACTGATAAATAAACTTATCATGAACTTTCAAACTATCAGAAGTTAGCTGTGAATCGATCATATTGACTATTGAAAGAGACCATTTTAAATTGAATAGGGATTGTGTAGTAAGTGAATATTAAAAATAAAGATATATGTAGGATAAAATATGTACCACAATAGCTTTTATATGTATGAATGTTTTATCAGAATAAAGTAATGAGTGTTATGAGTATACATATTGGATGTGAAGAACAACAGAATGGTCTAAATAATAATAACAGAGTGCAATTAACTCGAATAATATAGAGGTATAATAATAAAAAGAATACAATTTTATGAAAGAGTGTAATAGTGAGAAATCCTCTAATTTAAAAGTTAAGTGCCTGCAATGTTCAAGTTATTTTAATACGCATTATAGCGACATTAGTTAATATGTGTAAGAGAATCTTAATTACATACAACAGTGATATTCATCCCTTATGATGAAAATAGAAATTAATACTTGAGATAGGTGACGACGTCATTAACATTAGAGAAATCGATGTAGTGTTTTTCTTCAGGAGATCGTCTTGGACAACGCGAAAACACTTATGCATTGAAGTAAAGGTTGGTTAGATATCTGCAATGAATGTACTCTTACTAATGCTGAAAAGGGTTGTAATGAAAATCCAGTAGGAAAACGACGCATATACCAAGGAAGAACTAATCGCACGAAAGCAAGACAGGGTATTACAGAGATTTATATTTACTTACTTTGTATTAACCAATTAATCCTCCGAGATTGCTCAAACACCGAGCTGGATGGCTGTACGTTTACACTGACCATCGGGTGTAATACCATGTATGTGGGGGAGTCATTACATGTGGCCGCCTGGCTGTTTTAGTGATTCAGTTTTTATTTCCCAAGAGAGTAAGGTAATAACATTCCCTAAAAGGACAGGAAGCTCTTCACTGTGAGAAACAGGTCCGATTTATGTAATTTCGCTCTATAAAGTACAATATACGGAAGAGATGTTGAAAGGCGGCCTATACCACATTTTTACAATTGGCATAACATTGTGATATGGCTCTTAAAGTCCACATTTAGAAACGATAAAACGTCGCTTCAACTTAATGCATAGATCTGCATTTTTTCAATTCAGGATTGAAAATCTCACCACTATATGCTACTGGAATTCATTCAAGAAATAGATGCATCTGTAAAGTGTGATTGATGTTTTCAGGCCATTTTTCATATTCATTGAATCCTTGTAAGAGTAAAGACAGTATAGGAACGAGGCTCCAACTACAGCAGTGATAAACATGAAAAGAGTATCATTGGATCGAGAATTGCCAAAGAGGCACAACGGTCTTGGAGGATTTTCACTAAGTTAGAAAATGGGTTTGTGAGAGCGAAGCGCCATCCCCGTAATTTAGAAGGGGGGGATGAATATTAAACCTAGGCGTATATGATCAAGCTATAAGAACACAGGTTCTGTCACACTCATGCAAATAAAAGCGACGCAGGAGCCCGATCCTCGTGCTCTTAATAAAAGAGAAAGATGTGATTGTCTGAAGCAGTTTCTGGACACGTGATGGCTCGATGACGTTAAACGGAATAAAGCAAATTATAGAAGTAAAAATGAGACAGGTCAATATCAATGGTCATAAAATGAGTTAAAGGAACGCATAAGTAATGTAGTCTCAAATAGGAAAAAGCCTAAGACTAGAAGAGCATCTAGCAAGTAATGAAGAAAGGCTATATAAAAAACAACAACCCGGAAAGCCCTAAAGGTCTAAATAGGTTCAAGGTTAAAAACGTACTGATGTTTTACCTATATAACTAACTATATATCGTAGTATCTTTAACTACATCTTTCGGCTAACATGTATATATATAAGAGGGTCACATCTGAGGCTTTGTTCATTTTTCCACCTAACACCACACCAACAAGGATGTCATTTTTATCTTCATCCTGCTAGTACCAACTGTGAGCTGCAAGAGCTGAATTTAGATTATCTCTCGATATATCTCTAAAACTTAGATTAGCGTAGGCGACACAACTTACATCAGCATTTATATTCCTCACCACACACAGTAACTCGATTAACATACAGCACTGGACGTGCCTTTAGAGTTTCAATATTTACCAGGCACCTCTCAGACCTAATCCTATCTAATGTCATTTCTATATTATAAACGAATTGCAAACCGCTGATAGGGCACTAATCTATTTACCCTACAGGTGACCGACCACATTAGTGGTATGCCGAGTCAAACTTATCCTATAACTTGTTTTATACCGATTGATGTTTATCGTCAATGAAACTCGCTTGGCACTTCAGTACAGCTAGTTATCCTTAAGAAGCAAGCATAAAAACATCTGCTGAACTTTTCTGATGATGCTAAGCAGTCTCATCTTAATCCTGCGGTTTTTACAGCTTCAAAGATTTGAGGCTGCACATGTAGAATAAAGCGTGATACAAACAGTCGTAATAACACATGTAATTCTACGGGCGCGTTTAAATGGTGATTTAATCTTACTCAGAAAAGACTATTTATCCATCTGTTGTATCTAGAATCGCTTATTCCGTTGATAGTCCGAATTCGCACTTATAAATAAAAAAGCAAATCCTACTCCCGCTACATATAACTAGCATGTCCAGCACGCTGTACTGTCAAACCGCTGAGCTTTCTCTATTTCTAGATAAGGTATAAGGTTATTTTCCAAACAAAGGCATTTGGAAAATTGAGAAATTCGACTTTAACAACCATAGCCAAGTTCCCAAATCAGATAAGAGTAGACAACCAAAGTATTTAACTTCACTCTCACGGATTATCAAGCATTAACATTCCACACATTGTTAACGGAAATCTACCTCAAAAAGTAAAAGCTGGAATTGTAAAACACGAAGCATATTCAGGACATTATAAAAAATCCCCATATAAATTCGCCCCTTTCGGCCTTAGGGGTGTCAGTTTACATGTAAATGGGCAACCATACGGACGTGATTATGAAATGTCATACAATGGGATACAATCTCTATGCTCGCGACCTTTCCATGACCTAATAGCCAACACTGTTTCATGCGGTGATAGTGGTACGGGTATGAACCTTGAAGAATACGCAAAGAATAGTAATTTATACGCGTTTGATCTCAGCGCAGATCTTTCAGCTTGTAACGCAAGTCATTTAAACATTCTGAGGAAGGGAACATTAGGACTCAATCTCTCATTTAGCGGAAGTCTACAGACATCCATTACCGTTAAATCGTTTATCTGGAACACCCACAACTTATTGACATTGATCGAGCCCCAACAATGTCTTTTGAAATTACAAGAATGAATGAAGTAGATAAATAAAGCTATGTTTAAAAACAAGCCTCGATTTTTAGGCGTGTTTGCTGATAATGAAATAGATTCTATGTGAGGCTTGAAGCAGATAGGTGGATTCGTGTTCAACACATCGCATCGAGATGTGACATCGTCGGGCCACTGGAATTCCATCTACAAGGAGAAGAATGGAGCTGTGTACCTGATTGATTCTTTGAGCTGAAATTTATTTTAGATAATATTACATCATTCATTTTTAAAATATATAAATGTAAAATATATAAAACTTTAAAACATCGTGCTGTTCAACCCGCATACTCTAGTTTATGCCGAGTTTATTGTGTTTATTTCATCAAATGTTTTTGGTTAAAAATTTGATATCAAATGAATTTTTTGTAATTATATTTTGATGCTTAAAATTTATATGTCAAAAGATTATATGTTATTTTCCGACTATGATAAATAAATGCTTTAAAATAAAAACATATTTTACTGACCCTTCATGATATATAATATATATATATAATATATATATATATATTATATACTATATATATATATATAAGTATATAATATATATATTAATATATATATATATATAATATATATATATTATATAGTATAATATATAGTATATATATATATATATATATATATACATAAGATAAACGATATATAATATATAATTATAATATATATATGTGTAATATTATTATAATATTATAATATTGAAGGATAATTAGCTGTTGATAATAGGTTTTGTAAAGGGTCCATTGTGAAGATTCACGTTAATGACGTCACTAGTTTAAAGGCTAGGGACTACACTGTATCTGATGATGGTTTCAGTTGCAGTCTGGAAGTTGAAGCGTTAACAGCTCTTGTCATTATAGTACTTTTAAACCAAAGGTTACAGCTATGGGGGGTGTATAAGTATATTCAAAAGTGGTGGTTCATTTTTAAAATCCTGTGGTAGACATGTGCTACTTCAAACGACACCTGAGGATTTTTTCAAGATAGATATCCTTCACACACCTCGTGATTCTCCAAATGGCGTGTTGTAAGTGTATGCAGGATGAGTGACACGGCTATAAGAGATTGAGACGAGCTACGCAAGCTGACACGAAGGAGGGAGGTGAAACTTTGCGGTTACTTCGAATAGTATCATTAATTGTAAAATAGACGTTTTGCTAATCCTGGATGCAGTGTTATGAGTAGAGTATAATATGTAGAGCTAAATAGTAATGCTTAAACATATTAGCAGTCAACGTGAAACGATTTTAAAATGCAGATCCTCTAAGCATCCATCAAAACTTTTCATCCTAATTTACGTCTTTTAGCCGACCAAAATCTTAAGGAGTGTGCAAAAAAGAGCCTGATTAATTTATATAATAACAATTAGATAAAATAGGGAAGTGAATTCTGGAGATTTGCTACATTTTCCAGTAGAACTCTTGGAAGATTCCTGTGGGTGGATAGATGATTATTATATATACTACACTATACTAATATATATATATATATATGAGGATAGTATATATAGCGTAGATAATTTCGATTTATATAATAGATTATATATTAGTATAATATTAGATTAATAATTATATATCTTAATTATATATAAAATAGTATATATATATATATATTATTATAATATAGTATATATATTAGTATATATATATACTCACGACCATGAATATAGCTGGGAGTTTTCAATAAAATTTTAGAGGATTATAAAAAAACTTCATAATACCTAGTGGGTATTATATAATGCAATCGACACATAAGTAATAATAATTAATAATAAATATTTAAATAATCAAAATAATAATAATAATAAAATATATAATATAATAATAATAATAATATCAATGAATTAATAAGTAAAAGG
>JABUQX010088179.1:12500-20000 GCA_015478945.1 Trachelipus rathkii
TTTCTTCCACACTTCCAGAAACATCCTCTGACTTTCTCTGCTGAAGCGTCCCTGTTTCGGTGCAATACTGATATACTTGATATCTCCCTTCCTTATCTCATGTAACTTAAATTACTCTTCGTACACTTTCCAAAGTCCTTTCAAACTGTGGGTAGTTGGGTCCCAATATAATCCTACCATGTTGTCCCACTCCCTCTCCACCCTTATATAGCATCACACAAATACACATAACACTTTCTCCTCCTCTTCATCAATTGAAATTTCTTCCGCTCACACATTTCTCTTTCTGTTCATCATGTCTTTATCTCCTAATCTTTTCCGCTGTAAGTTGCAATATTCAAAGTTCCAAATCTCAACTTAACATTTGTATTAGTTAATTTCTTATTCCAAAAACGTTTCCGTGGTCTATATCCAAAAGGTCAATCGTATTCCGAGGCTGGTCCTTGACTGTTACAAGCAATTCGTTTCAGGCAGCGGCTTGCTAGGCCAGTCCTGCCCTAGCCAGAGCTCCGTTAGTCGAATCCAGGGTACAGGACATGGAGGTGGAGTTGGTCTTTGCACCCCAAAAAGTGCCTAATATTACACTTAATTTGAAAAGCTTAAATCTAAATGCAAAAGAGGAAATATTTACCCTCTGATGGTTTATGAATGAAATATAAAATGGTTAGTTAAAACAGCAAGTTCTGTAAAATTTAACACAAAGAATACATAAGGACGAACTAAGATGTGAAATATGAAAAATGGGAATTCAATCTACGTGAAAGAGTTCAAATGGTGTGGTCACACAAAGACTGTAAAAGTAGAAGCGTTTCATATAAAGATCACTAGGTTCAATCAAAAGATAATAGTAAATACTTACGACGCAATAATTTTAATAAAGTTTGAGATACATAATTTTGTAATTAAATTACTATAATCGAAAAACATGAAAATATAATTGTTTTAGACGATTTATAAAGAATCTCATTAACGCAATGATGTATTTTGATATTCAATGCAACAAGGCATGGCTTATTAAGCTAACAATGGAGAAAAAATAAAAAAACTTTTTTTTCCCTGAAAAATATCATGCCAAACAAAACCACAATACACAACCATTAATTACAAAAATGAAAAGTTGCCTACCACAAGCGATCATTACACTAAGTCTTTGATGATAGCCCTACGAAAACATTTAACAGAAAATTAAGAATTGAATAACATGTTTGATCTACTTACAATAAGAAAAAAACATTTATTGTGTTAAAAAAATATACAAATAAAGTGTAATAAAAAACCATAATTTGACACAAAAGAAAATGGACATTTCGTGAATGAATTAAATTTAAATGGAAATCGATTTATAATAACCTTAAAAATTAGTAAATAATTAAAATTGAAATGAGAACGAATAAAAGAATGGTGCAAATTTTCATAGCAAACACATTAAACCAGTTCATAAATACATAAAATACTGTATTCCATTCAATTTAGAGTTTCTTACTAATAGAGTTTTTAGATAACAGTTAGCACAGTTTAAAGTTTTAAAAATTGAGGTAATTTTAGTCCATTTTAAATTAAAAGAATAGATGACATAAAACAATCAATTAGTTTTATAGATTCTTTATAACATTACGAACAAATTTGATATTTTAATGAATGTATTTGCTATTAAATTCTATAGGGTTAAGACATAGTATCTTTATTATAATTTTCCCCCAAAATAATACTTCAAGGAAGCTGCCTACAGCAGAATATCAATGCAATATGAGTTTTTCAATTCACTTTACAGGTACTTACTTAACTTAAAATGAGTCTTTCATTCATTTTCTGTAGGAAATGGTATTAAATTAGTAAATAATATATATATTATTTTCATAGGTTTTGAAGAATCAGTCACCAACCGAAGTATTTAGAAATGATGTACATAGAGGTATCGACTCGTCAATAGGACCACTTTGGCGTGCTACTTATATTATAAATGACGAAACCAAAGAGGAAGGAAACACATTTACAAGCAATATATTGTTCAATATCCATCACGCAATAGCTGACGGCTATACTGCGTTTAAAATTTGTAATAGTTTTTTGAGAGCTTTAAATGATTTGATGGGTAAAAACGTGCAAAAGTTTTATGATTTTGGAAAACTTAATGATGGACAAGAAACAAAAGAGCTTACAGAACAAAGATTGGAATATCTGAAGAACAATCCTTTATATTTTAATGAAATAAAAACCTTTCAGACTAAATGTGAAAATACACAAGCAAAACTGTTAGATGAGTTTATTCCTGTTCCAAAGGATGTGGAAAACAAAACAAAATATATTCACGGGGAAATTGGTAAAGAAATTAACACAAAATTAATCAAAGTATTCAAATCGAAGGAAATATCTTTCCATGCAGGATTTTGCTCAGTTTTCAACTGGGTTTTAATGGATATCTTCACTGAAAAAGGATTGGCTGATAAAGAAATAGAGCTGGAAACAAGACACGGCAATAGATATGGAGTGAAATATTGGGGAAAAAAGTTCTAAATCTCTCATTGTACATATTGGGAACAGGGAAACAAAACGGTAGGAGTTATTTTTAAAAGATTACTAATCCAAGACAAGATAAAATATGGAAAATTTTTCTGGGAGTTAGCCAAACAAAATTAACAAAGAGTAAAAAAGCTCCCTCTGTGAAAATATGCAAGCAAGTTGATCAACATTTGCCAACATCGTTCGTCCGCCTTTGGAGAACTTCAAAGCCACCTTTTCAAATCTGTTTTTGATAAAAAAAGCTCCTCAGTTTTTCTTGTTAAAATCATATTATTTCTATTAACCAGGCAAATCCATGGGGGACGTGAGACATACATCATCTATCACTATTAACAGGACAAGGAGACCCATGGTCAGTATTTAAAAATGGGTTTTCAACAGATATCAGCGCCACAATCAATGCCATGGAATGAACGATGCCCTATAATTCCTTTTAATTTTCAACGCTTTGTAAGGGGAGATTCATCTTAATTGCATTCGAGCCCTATTTTCCCCATTGGCCAACTAAGTTACGGGGACGGGAAATAAAAAGCAAATATTTCAACCATATATGCGTAGATAAAAATAATAAAAGAAATTAAAAAACTATAAGAACTTACATTGAAAGAGGACCTGGTGGAATATATATATATTATATATATATATAATATATATTATATTATCATATATAATATAATTATATAAATATATATATAATTATATATATAATCTATATATATATAATATATATATATATTATAAGTAATAATATAGAGTATATTATATATAATATATAATATTATATATATAGTATATCATAAATAATATATATATATATTATATTATATATATATATATATTATATGTATATTATAATTTCTATATATCAATAATATATATATCTATGATATATATATTATATATATATATATATATACTAAATTATTATTATAGTAGTTACGGACAAGTTCAAACGAAACAAACACCGTTTATCGGATGAAGTTTCTTATTATAAGAAAAGGATAAACCCAATTCCATAATCTAGATAACATATTCAACTATCGATCTTCCGGTATGGTAAGTGGGAAGCACATTATAAAATACATAAACAAATTAAGTAATATTCCTTCTTTTTTAATTACTTTCACCCACGCCCCCATGATTTTTTTAATTCCTCCATCACTTCTTTTCCTTCTGCTGCATACGCTGCTCTAAATGTTCTTTCTATTCCCCATTTTTCGCACAATTCTTTCAATTTCTCAAACCTGAACACCGTTCCGTTATCCATTAACAACTCTAACATTGGTCCTCTTTCCCTTACTAATTCTTCTCTTCTTCTTCTCTTCTCTTCTCTTCTCTTCTTCCTTCTGCTTACTCTTCTCTTCTTCTATGGAAGGAGATCTGCTTCTGCGTCTCTAAACTATTGACTAGCAATAGCTGCATTTTTGTTCTCTATATCTCTTTTCCACTCCTCTCTTACCTTCTTTTCTGTTTCCCTGCCGCTCTGGTCTGTAGCTGACTCTAGATCGTAACTTTCTCTCTCTTTCTCTCTTGTTCTCTCTCTCTTCCTCTCCTCTTCTCTCTTCTCTCTTCGCTCTCTCTTCTCATGTACTCTCCTGCTTTCTCTTCTTTCTGCTTCTTCATCTTATACTAGCGTCTCTTCCTGCTTCTCTTCTACATGTAGCCTCTGTGATGCTTCTATACATCTTGTTTCGTCTTCTCTTCTTTACTCTATCTCTCATTTCTTCGCAATACTTCCTTCTCTTTCTCTTTCTCTGTTTTCATCTTTTTCTCCTCCTATGTCATGGAGTTTCTTTTCATAATTTATACATATCACAGGTAGAAAATAGTGGAACCTTTTTAATAACATGTTTGTGAATGTCTGACCCGTCAGCTCTAAACAACGAACTAACGTTGTTTCCTCAGTAGACATTGGCGCTTGTATCTGCGTTCATCTAGTCATCGTTCTCTTGTTAACATACTCGCTCCACTTTTCTATCTTCATAACTTCTAAAACGTCTCTCATTTCTTGCTAAATACTCTTACGCGTCGATACTGTTAGACCTTGTTGTGAAACTATTCAGAGGAATTATTCCTTTATACGTGGTATCTCGCCTTTATCTACATCTGCTGATCATAGTCTTTCTCTGTCTCTATCTCATGTTTGACTCGATCCCAACCCTTAAGGATTTAGAATAGAAGCTTTTACTCATATTACATTCCTTTTGAATGTAATAGCATGCCCAGCTAGATATGTAGTACGAGAGTTAAAGACAAAACTCGTTTTACGATGAGAGTTACTCTTAATTAAAGAAGCGCAAATTCGAATAATTTAGAATTCAACATATTCAACTGATGAGGCTTCGACTGTGCAAGGACACATAATTGAGAGAACTTACAATAAATTATAGATACTATAGCATAATACTATACTGATGATCTAGTTGATTTTTGCTCTATATATATTATAAAGTAAATGTACCAGCTGCTATTGATACAGTATATAGTGACTTAGTAGCTATAGTAATATAATTAATAATTATAATTATAATCAAATAAGCATATATATTATATACTATATACATCTTACTTTTAACTATATATTGGATATCCAATAAGATATATATATGTCATTTTTGACTCGGCTACCCAGTATAATGAGTCACAGTAACTATTTCAGTAGTATGATTTTGTGCATGTAATGATCAATGAACTTATTCGACGAGCAATGTGTAGGAGACGGTATTTTTCCAATTGTGATGAGCGTCGAGCGAGTGATAATAAGTAGCGACAAATAAATATTAGAGCATAACAGCTATTGAGACATTATGGTATATATATAGAGAGCGTGATAAAGAATTTTTAAGAATATGAGGAGGCGTGTTAACATTATACAACATAACAGTGTACAGAAACGTTGACTCTAGTGAATTAAGTTCTAAACGTGCAAATTAGAGAGAAGAGAGTGTCGTTGTGTGTGTTAAGAAACGCAAGTAAGCAACTCAAGTTCGATGGTAAGCACACAATTGCATAATTGAAAATTTTAAAATAAAATAAAGTGTGTTCAACAGTGTTGAGATTACGAGATTTTGTCATACGACAATTACAGTTATATACCTTATATATAGTATGTATATATATATATCCTCATATATAATATAGTATTCTTTACCTACTTATAATATACTTCCTATTTATATATAATTATAGTATTCATTTTACTAACAATTTGATATATATGTATATTCTATATCTGGTTGCAAATGTTCCCATGTTACAGGTGTAAAGGTTACATCTGCCAATCAAGACTTCAGACAAGTTATGGAAGTTATGATCATTGAGGTGATATGAGTAGTATAACATAATATGGTGAGTAGTAATATTTAATTTCTCGTGATATTAGTAATATATTATATTATATTGGTAGTATACATATAGTTTTATAAGTAGTATATATAATATAATAGTTATTATAGGTATATAGTAATATAGGTATAGTAGTATATAGTAAGAAAAAAGAAAACGGTCTTACTCTCTAACATATAAGGAAATAATATAATAAGTTATATTGTACCCAGTAAAATAATTTTATATGTGTATATTTGCACGATTTGGAACAGTGTGTGCAATACAGATAAAGCCTCTGACCTGATGAGAATTAACTATCTTATTGACATTAGCTATTACCATCATATTAGATATTATCTGTTGTATGTACTCCATCCAATCTATAAGTAAACCCTTTTTTAAAACGAATTATTTCAATATTTGGATACATACTGTACAAAAACAGTATATATATATATAATATATATATATAGTAGAGAGTAGATATTAGAATATAGTCAAGAAGATAGGTGGAGAATTACGTCCAATAGGTAGATATTAGATTGAAAAATATGAAATATGAGTAAATATGGGAATCATAGTATATTGTTTACCATGGGTTAGGTCAGTATTATTACAAGCTAAGTGTGAGGATATATGAGGTATGTACGCGGTAAGTGTGATGCTAAAATGAATTGAGAATTATAAATAATATCGTGATAAAGACAATATGAAGAGCGTTATATTACCAATTAATTAAAGGATCGGTAGTGAATATAGATAATATATAATATTAATAATAGTGAGATATTAAAAAGTATTATATTGATAGTGACATAATAACTCATTATACTTATGACGTACCTAATACATATAGACAGTATGCAGTAGCACAGTATAAATATACATTGAGTAGCTATTAATCTATACTATGATAGTCATGGTAAGGTATAATAATAAGGTATACAGTAATTATAACTGCTAGCTGCGATAATAGATAAGTAAGTGTGATATATAGGTAATAGTATAGTAATACCATATAGAAATATGAGTATTGAGAATATGATACGAGGTGAGTAATGATAGATTGATGAGGAAACGAATGTAGTGATTTAGGAAAATACTATTGGATGAGTGAGTTAGTGACTACTGTTGATTGACATAAATCATAGCGATAGATTCAGCGAGAGTACTGAAGATGGTGGGGGTATATATTAGTAAGTGAGGTATGCCGTGATATATATATATATATATATTATAATATATAGATACTGATTAATTATTTATAGCTCGTGTTTTTCTGTGGAGTTTTTAAAAAGAGATTCGAGTGAGAAACTCTGACAAGTAGTAGTGGTGGTCTGATAGTGAGAGTGGTGAGTATGAGGTGATATAGGTATAGGCTACGATAGAAATAGACTGAAGTAGTATAATATAAGATATGAGGTAATATGTATATTGTCATATGAGTATGATATAGAGTATTAGTACTTCTTATGTAGTAATAGATACAATGTAGAATATACTTAGTACTACTAGTCGTAATTGAGTCTGTATTACTCATATAGCTTAGTAGTAGGTATACTGTAGTGAATATATATATTATAATATATTAGTATCTTCTTATGATAAATGACTTAGCGTTAGAGTATAAATAATCTCCACCGAATATTGTTG
>JABUQX010088179.1:25000-29602 GCA_015478945.1 Trachelipus rathkii
TCTATTAAAGTAGTTAAGGAGCAGACACTACCCTGTCTTGAACTCCGTCCCACCTCAAACCCATTCTCATTTCTGACATCAGTTCTCATGGTTACATCACAAGTACGCTGTATAACAAGCTTTTTATTGCTCTTCTTCAGTCTCTTCCTGCCACTCGTTTCTAACACTTTCCCCCCAAACATCTTTCCCAAAGTCTGGCTCTGGTACCGAGTCAAAAAGCCTTTCTTAGGTCCTAAGAAGAGGGATATATATGCTGTTTTATTAAAATTCCCAGCTCTTCCCAACACTAATTCTTTTAAAGCAAACAAACAGATCCGAATTAAACTCCGCCCTTCCTCTACCCATATTGTTCCTCTCCCAACTGTTATCTCTATCACTCCTCTAATCTTCTTCTAAAATTCCTTCGTTACACTTTTCGCTATATGATCAATTAAAAGCTATTCCCTATAGTTCCCACAATCTCCAGTATCACTTTTCCGCTTATTAAAGCGGCAAAAAACAACATTCTCCCCCATCTACTGGAAACTACCACCCTCCATTCCAACATTTATTAAAAAGGTTCACTATTTTCTTTTTCAATTCTTCTTCTCCTTCCCTTATCAACTCTATCGCAATTCCATCTTCGCCCTGGCTCTTTTCCTTTCTTCATTTTTGACAAAGCCTCCTCATATTCTCCCATCGCTATCGGATTCACCCTTTCCATCTCCTCTCCCACATATTGCTCCTCTTCCACATTCCTCCCTCTTCTACATTTAGGAATTCTCCAAAATATTCAGTCCACCTCTCATTTACCTCCCTTTCCTGGCTGTAAAGTTACCTCCCCTTCTTTATTTTTGATTACTATAAAGCTTTCTTGATTTTTATATGTTTGCCAGCTTGAAACAATCTTTCTTCTTTCCCTCCCCTCTGCATCCTCTCCAATTCCTTCTGCCATCCTTTCCCGCCATCAGCCTTTTGCCTCCCTCTCACTATCTACTGCCTCTGTTTCTTGCTATCAACATATTCAGCTTCTTCTCTGTTCTCTTTCCTCTCTTCAAACCACCTTCTCATTTTTTTTGTTTCTTTCCGACCACTGCTCTCTTCACATCTTTATTCCACCACATAGTGTGTTTCTTCCTCGTTTCCTCTCATGACCACTTTCACACCCCAGCGTTGCCTTCCGCGGTTCAATAATAATTTTCCTGCCAAAATTCATGTTTGTTACTCCACATTCGTCAACTTTTCATTATTTTCTCCACATAACTCTTCTCTCTTCCCCTCCTCCTTTCAGGGCTTCAAACTTTAATCACTTTCACTTTTTCTCCAACCTGACTACTTTGATTACCTGTACCCTCAGTTCTGCAACACCAATCTATGATCCGAGTCAAAACTGACTCCAGGAAGCACTTAACATCCTTCCACTGTTCTGTAATCCGACACTATGAAATAATCTATAATGGATTTTGGTCAAAACCCTTTTCGGTGTTTTAGATTCCATCTATATCTCGTGATCTTATGAGATTCCCTGTGTTGAAAAATCCATTCATAATTTTTAAATTATTTCTCATGCATATATTATAGAGCCTCTCTCCCTGGGTTTCTCTCGTTTTCTCCATGTGGACCAAATATCCTCTCCACCTCATTTCTTCTCTTTCCCCACTCTGGCATTAAAATCACCCATCAGTAGATCTTATCAGCATTTGTCTTCGCTTCCACCTTTCCACAACCACTCCTCCAACAAATCATGTACCTCCCTTCTCCGTCCTCTGGATGCCTCTTGTTGTTGAGCATATACCTGATAAAATCGGTATTTTTTCCGCTTGATTTTAAACGTACTCATAATCAATCTCTCGTTTACCCCTCTCACTTCCTGTATGAAAGGTGCAATCTTCGGTCCAAAAATGAAACCTACACCATGTTTCTTTATTCCTACGCCGACTCCTCTGTAAGCTAACACATATCCTCCGCCAAAATCTCTGCCACTTTCTTCACCCCTTCCACTCTCATCTTTTCGACATTTCCCCACCACGATCTATCAGTCGCCTTCATCATCTCTACGTATCTCCTCCTCCTTCCTCTATACGTTTACCCACATTTATTGTGGCCAATTTTAATTTGTTTTAAAAATATATTCAAATTCGTAGTCCTTTTTCGTTCCTAAGTCTAAAATCCATTGAGTTCTGCGTGTTCCCGAGCTGCTTCAAGGTATATTGCAAGCAATTCTTTCAGGCCCAGTGGCTTGCTAGGCCTCATATCCTGCCCTAGCCATTCTTCCGTTGCGAACAAGGCTCTTAGACCTATTCGTGCCCAGGCGTTGCACGACGAGGGACGTGGAGTTGGACTTCTGCACCCCTATGATATATTATAATATATATATATTATTAATATATGAGTATATATATTATATATATATATATATATATATTATATATATATATATAATACTAGTATATATATATATATACTTATCTAAATATAATTATATATATATATATTATATATATATTATAATATATAATATAATATAATTATTATAATATATATATATAATATATATATATATATATATATATATATATATATATATATATATATATATATATATATATATATATATATATTATAGTATATATATATATATATATATATTTATAATATACTATATATATCATATATATATATATATGCTAGCCTCCCGAAAGAAACTTTTGTTCAAAAAAAAATTATTAAATTTATGTTCGCCTACTTTATGCCTAAGATTGCGGCCGAGCAAAATATTTTTAGGCATAAGTCCGAAATGAAACAATATATAAAAACTCTTCCGTTTGCAGATACTCTTCAGTCCAGTCAGCATTACCAGCGAGTCAGATGTTAAAACAATTATTAAGAATAAGAAGCAAAAAATCTCACTCAAGGCATACTTCTCTTCCAGAAAATCCTCCGCAAGGAGCGATTAAAACTTCAGAGAAAAGCTGCGACTCCGAATTTCGATCTCCAATTTTCGCTTTTAAATGAAGAGTCAGAGGCGAGTTTGAAAAACGCACTGGAAAGGGCTCCGACTTTGCGCAATTCGCCTACAAAAAGAGTATCTCAACAGAAAGGGACTTTTATTACTTTACTTTTATTGAATATTCTCTTCTATTTGAAAAAATATCTTTTTATTTCAAATATGGAATCTACATTACCAACCCTTTATATAGGGTGCTTGCCTTTAGAAGCCACCAAACCTTAGGCAAGTAATGCCATATAATGCGTGAACCCGGAGTGAAACACCCAGAACTTTCATCAAACCGCCTTTTCTGATTTACTAAAGATAAACACAGAAAAAATGAAGAAAAAGAAAAATAAAACTACAATAACACAAAATCCCAATCAGAACCCACTCGGAGAAAATGACTTCAAAGCAAAACGAATATAAAAATTTTCATTTCTCATTCTTTGGATTTATGGTCAATCATCTTTTCACCAAGCATCTCACAGTCGAGAATATACGTACAGACATATTAAACTTCCTTTTACGTATGAGATTCTTTAATCCATTTAAGTTATGGATTATGGGCAAAGAAAATTCATTTTTTTGAGGATTCCTAAACATACGAAACTTATGATTCCCCTTTTACGAAATTCTAAGAAAATGTTCTGTCGACCGCATCCTTTATTATATGAAGAAATTGTATATCAAAATATAAAAAGGAACCTAAATTCAAGGCAATTTTCCGCCTCTAACATATGTAACTTCCTTATAGGGTTAATGGATAATTTCTTTTACATCATGTTAAAGGTTAGGATTTAAGAGGTGAGCAGGAAAATATTCATTGATAATATCCACTTACAACTTTGATTCCTTTTCGAATTCTTAATGGTTCTGTGACCTCTCACTTATGTTAGATAGAAATTTTTCAAATAAAGAATCCTAAACGTTCAAGCAAACTCGTCTCTTACAATATATGTCAAAGTCCAATGTTCTCCGATAACTACAATTTTGAAAAAAACTTACGTTGCAGCATTGAGGTCAAAAATCTATGGAGTAAGGTAGAAAGTCTAATGAACTGGACCATTTCCTTGAGATTTAATTGGTTCGCATTCAATGATGGACAGTACTATATTAAACTTGATAGTAAAATAAGAATCATATTAGTTATATCATATCAAATAACTTATATATATAGTAATAACACATTTTTTGTACTTTATAATGCATTTAAATAGTTTGTATTGCGTTTAGTTTATATATCTAACCGAGATATAACCAAATATGCTTGTGTTTAAATGCACTTTTTATGTATCGATGATATAATTATAACATTATTTGTATATTTAATATATGTAATTGACATAATAACTGTATATATGTTTAATGCTACGTAGATGTAACCAGTTATAATGTCTCAGTATTGAAAGTATTCTTCAAATTTTCAATGTATACTATTTGACCTTTTATGCAAATATTTAGTACATGATAAATAATGTCATTATCGGGACATAATTGAAATTAATGTTTGCATATTAGAAGAGTACTTTGAAATTTTATGTATTTTAGTTATTATTAATGCAAACTATAATTATGACTATAAACATACTATTCTACACTCCGTATGATTGAAGGACTGACAGGAGAGTAAT
>JABUQX010088180.1:2500-10000 GCA_015478945.1 Trachelipus rathkii
TTTATGCTGTATATCATGAAGGAAATGAAAGAATTAAAGCAAGATGTGTCTGAGGAAAAAAAAAATCTTCTTCAAGTGAGTATTAACGATTATTTCCTTTATATAAATATCACGTAGTAACTTTTTCATAAATTTTGATCATATAACTTCAATCTCTGTTTATTTTAAGATAACCTCAAAGGAAACGCATTTCTATTGTCCAATGAAGTTTGTTTTCAATTTCATAATTACTCTTTGCTTTTCATTTTAATCATCTTTTCAGCTGCAAAAAGGAAGCGCCTACAGACACATTCAGACAGACTTGAGGTTGCCAAAGTGGTTTCATATTCCACTCCAGGGTAAGAAAAAAACCAATCACTATTTACATACAAAGCTATATACAAAATTTATATTTATACATATTTTTATAGAAATTATGACCGTTATATATATATATATATATATATATATATATATATATATATATATATATAACTCTCTTCTATACTCATATACTAATATATATATGCTATATTAGTGATGGACATGACATCCGCATCCGCATCCGCATTTGCCGGAACATCCACTACCTAAATTGACATCCCGCATCCCGCATCCCGCATCCTCATAACGGCACATTCATCGGCATCTGCATCCCTCTTTTGAAAAATGAGGGATGTGCGGATGTTTTCTACATTTGATTAAATATTTATATAAAATAAATATTTTGCATCTTTATCATGGAGTTTATTGGAATAATTGTAATTTTGAATTTCGATTTCTGGATATATATATATATATATATATATATATATATATATATATATATATATATATATATATATATATATATATATATAACTATATATATATATATATATATATATATATATATATGTATATATATATATATTATATATATATATATATACATAAATATATATATATATATATATATATATATATATATATATAATATATATATATATATATTATATATATATATATATATATATATATATATATAACTATACTATATATATATATATATATATATATATATATATATATATACCGTTTCTGGCATGATCCTAGGGCCGATTGGCGGGGCCCTTGCGTCGCTTCGCTAGCTATGGTGGTGGAATGACTGTTGACTTTGTTGACGGCTGAGCTTCTGCCGATAAGATGGGAGCTGTAATCGTTGTGGATCGGGCGGAGTTGTTCCTTCTTCGACTAAATATTTCTCTCCTCATAATCCATGGTTCGACCGTGCTTGCTCTCTGGTCATTCAGGCTAGAGACAGTGCGTATCGGGGGTGGAAAAATTCTCGTTCTTCAATCACTCTTGCTAATTTTCATTCAGCTAGAAATCGTTGCAGGGATACTCTTCGTCGAGCAAAGCGGGCTTTCATCAAACAAAAGTGCGCTAACCTCCTTGATTCTCCTACTGATAAATCTTTCTGGCCTCTTGCCAAAAACATCTCTAACAACTTCTGTAAATCTTTCTTTCCTCCTCTTATTCGATCTGTTGGTTCTATTGCTAATTATTCTGAAAAGGCCAATAACTTCGGCCTCCTATTTTCCTCAAACTCAACCCTAGACGATTCTGGCACTCCTCCTCCTCCTCCTCCTCCTCCTCCTCCTCCTCCTCCTCCCCCCCTCCTCCTCCTCCTTCTTCTCTCAGGTGTCCTATGCCATTTGCCTGTGATTACATTTGATTGGGTGCATGGGCTCCTGAAATCTATGAACGTTAGGAAGGCGGGTGGCCCGGATGGCATTATTCCCCGAGTTTTGATGAAGGTGCTTTCGTGCTGACCCCGCCCCTCTTTCAACTATAATCTCTATGTCTCCAATACTAATACTCCTCAGTGTTGGAAGCACAGGCATGTCCAACCTGTTCCCGGAAAAAATGTGTTCACTCTGATCCTTCAACTATCGCCCTATAGCTCTCACTTGTATTCTATCTAAGATCTTTGAAACCTTTCTCAACTCTCATTTCTTAGATCATCTGGAGTCTCATTCACTTCTTTCCGATCGTCTACGGCTTTCGGAGCTCGGGTCTACTGGCGATATATACTCTATCGCTTTGATTTATGGTTTCGCCTCTGGAACTACCGGAAGACTTGCGTGGTGGCGTTTGATATCCAGAGCATTTGACCGGGTATGACATGCGTCACTGCTCTAACTCCCCTCCTTTAGGTTTCCTCCTTCTCTTTGCTTACTTATATCTGGCTTTCTTTCAAATCACTAAATATCGGCTGTTGTTGATGGGACGACTTTCTATAGTGGTATTCCTCAGGGTTCTGTTTTATCTCCACTTTTTTTTATACTTTTCATTAATGATCTTCTCTCCTGCACATCTAACTCTATCACTCGTATGCCGATGACTCGATCCTTCATTCTTCAACTCATTTCAATTTTGCTCCTTCTTCTAGAATTGCCTCTCGTCTTGATCTTTCCGATTTCTATTCTCGCTGATCTGAATAAAATTTCGGGTGGCGTCTTCTCAACCTTTTTAAATTTAATTATTTAAAAACTCAACTTCTACAAATCCCCTCTCTGAGCTTATCTTTGTTTCCTTATCTCTTTTCAACGGTTCTCTCGTCTCTCCTGTAGACAATATAAACATCCTTGACCTTAACATAAACAAAAAAAATGTCTTGGAAACCTCCACATCCTGGCAGTTTGGTAGGGCGGCCTCAAAAGCTGGGAGTTCTGTTGACTTTGAGATTTTGCTCTCTGGTTAATCTATTTATATACAAGGCCCATATCCACCCTTGTATGGGTAATGCTCTCATATCAGGGGACTTTTTGTTCTCCCGACTTTTGGATAGGGTCGAGCAAAGAAGCCAAAAAGGCATAAACTGTTCTGCGCTTTCCAGTTCTTGACCCTCATCTTTGGCGCAGCGATGTTGATGCTTTATCTCTTTTCTATAGGTACCGCAGCGGCAGGTGCTCTAGGGAACTTATCACTCGCGTACCACCACCTTTATGACGCCCTCGTGTCGGCGTATGAGTTTTGTGTTGATATTGGTAACTCCAGGCTTGTTCGCTGCGGTGCTTCCTTCTTTCCTGCCACCTCTGTTCAGAGGAATTCTCTTCCATCTTCTGTGTTTCCTGCTGAATTTAATCTACCTCACTTTAAAGCCTGCGTCTGTGCTCCTCTGCGTAATTTGTGTTAGATGGGGAGCTTTTAAGGCGTACAACACCCCCTCATGAATAGAAACTCTGCGTGTGTGTTGTGGGGAAAACTATATATATATATATATATATATATATATATATATATATATATATATATATATACAGTAATAATAATAATAATAATATATATATTTATTTTCATTTTGACTATATAAGAAATATAGTCAAAGAATAAAAATATATAATTTATATAGCTATATGAAATTGTATATATATATATATATATATATATATATATATATATATATATATATAATATATATATATATATATATATAATATATATATATAATATATATATATATATATATATATAATTAAATATATAATATAATAATAATATATATATATATATATATATATATATATGTAATATATATAATAATAACATATATATATATATAATAATAATAATAATATATATATATAATTTTTAATTCAAACTTCAAGGCAAACGTCCGCATCCGCGTCCTCATCTACTTTAAGATCGCATCCGCATCCGCATCCATCCGCGTCCGCAAACGGTCAAATTTGAGCATCGGTTCATCCTTATTAATATGTATAATATGTAATATATAATATATATATATATAGTATGTAATAATAATAATAATAATATAATAATAATATATGTATATATATGTATATATATATATAATAGCATTTGTGTGTGATGATGGCCGTGGCTTGTATTTGTATTGTGTGGCGTGGCGTAGTAATATTTGTGTATGTGTGTGTGGCTTGTAAATGACGTAATAATATTTAATAATATATATATGTATATATATATATATATATATATATATATATATATATAATATATATATATATATATATATATATATATATATATATATATATAATATAATATAATATAATATATATATATATATATATATATATATATGGGGTCGTGCGTTTTTCTACGCTAACTATAATTGGAGTGACTGTTTTGTCTCTGGAGACGGCTGGCTGCCGGTGGCGTGGGAGCTGCAATCGTTGATAGGATGAGCAGGTTCACTCCTTCTTCGACTAAATCTTTTTCTCCTCTAAATCCATGGTTCGATCGTGCTTGTTCTCTGGCCATTCAGGCTAGAGACAGTGCGTATCGGGTGTGGAAAAATTCTCATTCTCCTTTCACTCTCGCTAATTTTCATTCAGCTAGAAATCGTTGCAGGGATACTCTTCGACGAGCAAAGCGGACTTTCATTAAACGAAAGTGCGCTGACCTCCTTGGTTCTCCTACTGACAAATCTTTCTGGCCTCTTGCCAAAAACATCTCTAACAACTTCTGTGAATTATCCTTTCCTCCTCTTATTCGCTCTGATGGTTCTGTTGCTAATACTCCAACTGAAAAGGCCAATCTCTTCGGCCTCCTATTTTCCTCTAACTCAACCCTAGACGATTCTTGCATTCCTCTTCCTCCTCCTTCTCCTCTCAGGTGTCCTATGCCTTTGCCTGTAATTAGATTTGATCGGGTGCATGGGCTTCTGAAATCTATGAACGTAAGGAAGGCGGGTGGCCCGGATGGCATTCCTCCCGAGTTTTGAGGGAGTGTGCTTCCGTGCTGACCCCGCCCTCGTTCAACTATATTCTCTATGCCTCAATACTAGCACTTTCCCTCAGTGTTGGAAGCGCGCATATGTCCAACCTATTCGAAAAAAGGAAGCCGCTCTGATCCTTCTAACTATCGCCCTATAGCTCTAACTTGTATTCTATCTAAGATCTTTGAAACCCTTCTCAACTCTCACTTCTTAGACCATCTGGAATCTCATTCACTTCTTTCCGATCGCCAGTACGGCTTTCGGCGCTCGAGGTCTACTTGCGATATACTTTAATATTTAACAGATTTATGGTTTTCCGCCCTTAGGAATAACGGGAGACTTGCGTGGTGGCGCTTGACATATCAAGCGTTTGACCGGGTGTGACCACGCGTCACCTGCTCTCCAAACTCCCCCTCCTATGGGTTTCATAACGCTTACCTTGCAGCTTTCGCTCAAATCGCTCAATATCGGCTGTTGATGGAACGACTTCTTCTTCTTTTCTGTCAATAGTGTGTTGTTCCTCAGGGTTCTGTCTTGTCTCTTACTTTATTCCTGCTTTTCATTAATGATCTTCTCACCTGCACATCTAACTTCTATCCACTCATATGCCGATGACTCGACTCTTCATTCTTCAACTAATTTGTTCTGCTCCCTCTTTTACTTCTAGAATTGCCTCTCGTCTTAACCTTTCCGATTCTATTCTCGCTGATCTGGACAGAATTTCAGGGTTGGGCGTCTCAAACTTGTGAAATTTAATTCTTTAAAACTAACTTCTACAAATCTCCCTCTCTAGAACACCTTCTAACTTTCCTATCGACGGTTCTCTCGTCTCTCCTTTTGACAATATAAACATCCTTGGCATTATAAACAAAAATGTCTTGGAAACCTCACATCCCAACGGTTGCTAGGGCGGCCTCAAAAGAAACTGGGAGTTCTGTTTGGGCTGCGAGACTTTTTCCTCTTCTCAGTTGCTCTAGCTATACAAGGGTCTCATCCGCCGCGCGGCGAATTACTGCTCTACATATCTGGGGGGGGCTTTGGTTTCCCGGCTGTTGGATAGGGTCGAGTCAAAGGCCAAGGCTTATAAACTGCCCTGTACTAGTTCACTTGACACTCTGCTTTGCGGCGCGATGTTTGGTGGCATCTCTTTTCTGAGTACCGTGGCGGCAAGTGCTCGAGGGACTCACTCGCGTACTACCTTTACGACGCCCTCGGAGCACAAGGGGTGCTGTGTCCGGCTCATGAGTTTTGTGTTGATAGTAAGTAACTTTCCAGACTTGTTCGCTGCAGTGCTTCAGCTAACTCATGCCACCTTACTCTGTTCTGTGGAATTCTCTTCCGTCTTCTGTGTATTTAATCTCCCTCACTTTAAAGCCTGCGTCTGTGCTCATCTGCGTAATTTGCGTTAGATGAATATTTGAGACGTTCAACACCCCCTCCTTGAATAGGGCTCTGCCCGTGAGCGGCGGTGTCAAGTGTAATATATATATATATATATATATATATATATATATATATATATATATATATATATATATATATATATATATATATATATATATATATATATATATATATATATATATATATATATATCATCCTCCTCCTCCTCTCTTCCCCAAGACTGGGGGTAAGGTGCGTGATATGTATTGGAAAAGAAAAGCAGTAGAAGAACATGACAAAAGTCGAAAAGAAAGCCCAGCCTTTCCGCTCCTCTGTACCATTAATTAGTCAGAACTCGTCGCAGTCAGAAAATCCACCCTAGAGCTTCACTGGACCGCGACGGACCATCACAATGATAAATCGTCAATGTAAGGGTTCATCCCTTGGCCCAGGTGGGCCACAACCATACCTCCTCACAAAACCCCGCCATTTACTCCTATTATATACCTTGCTTCTCGCCTTTGCCAAACTCACATTTCTCTCCGCCAGACATTCCTTTACTGATTAAATCCACTTTCTCTTCGGTCTCCCAGCCGGTCGGTTCCCAACACACTCGCTACTATAGTATACATCCGCTTAACAAACCGACTATCATTCATCCTTTATGTATATCCGAAACATTTAAACTCGGACACTTGTTCCAGCTGCTCCCCATCTAACATAACTTCACACTGAGGACTGCCCTCACTCACAACCATAGCCTTACTCTTATCTACGTTTACTTTCAAACCCCTCCTATTACACACCCTGCCAAATCGCTCTACCAATTCTCTCAAACTCTCTACAGATTCGCCACACAAAACCAAATCATCCACATACAATAGGTAAGGAACCCTCCACTCAACTCCATTTTCCATCATTCTAACACCATTTTCTGCCACCCCCACCTCTATTTTTTTCATAACCCCATCCATATACAAATTGAATAACCAAGGAGACATAACCCAACCCTGCCTCACTCCGCAATTAATACTACGCCAATCACTTTTGACACCATTTATTCTTACACACCTCACTAGCGTCATATATACTTTTGATTCCGTTCAGAAGCCTACCACCAACTGCATATATTATTACAGCTGCCATTAAGCTTCCCTATTAACCTTTTCATACGCCTGTTGCAAATCCATAAAACCTAAATACAACATTCTTCTTCTCCCCCTCATTTCTCAATCATTTTATTACACAATGTAAAGGTGATCAGCTTTTATCTTCTACCACTCCTAAACGCACCTTCTTCACCAATCAGTCCTTCCGGTCACTCGACGCCTCTTTCGACCAAAAATACCAATATATCTTCCCTACAACGCTCAAAAAACTATTCCCCTATA
>JABUQX010088180.1:15000-22500 GCA_015478945.1 Trachelipus rathkii
GCCAGCGGATGATCTTCTCATAATCTTATTGAAAGAATGATGGGTGGTCTCTTTGCATATGTGACGATGATAAAACCTATGAAGGAAAGAAGGAATACTTTCGACTTGGTATGCGTATGGCCAGGATGACTAACTGTTGATGGGTTTTGTCAGTAAAAGGAAGACCACTTACCAATATCGCGATTTTCCTTAGTTTTTCTATCCCTGGTTGCTCATCCTAAACAACTAGAAACCTTGCAAAAGTAAAGGAGGTTAATCAATTGATTAGAGGTGAACATATTGAATATCTGTCAGAAAAAAATAACTTGGAGCTACTGATGCCGTTAGAAGAGGAGGCCAGTCGGGCCTATATTTCCTGCTTCATTGCCAGGTACCCAGTGTGAGAGGTCCAGTATCATAATACATTTATTTTTGGAGTAAAATTTTTGATGAAACTGTTGAACAATATCTTAAATGGGTTTAACCCGTCAATAAGAAAGCAATAAGAGTGGTGAAAATTACTTTAGCAAGTAATAGTAGTAAGGAACAGAAAAGGTTTTTAGCTTTTATAAATTTATAATTAGAATATGGCAGGCAATTGGATCAATAAAAGTTTATGAAAATTATGTAAATTCAGGTAAGGAACAGGTTCTGATGATATTTATGTTAGAATTCTAAAGAGAGCAGTAGTAGCACTGCAAAAGTCATTGCATTTGATTTTTAAAAGATCAAAACCACTTGGTGAGGTACCAGAGGATTGAAAAAACAGCAAACGCTGTGCCTACTTATATGAAAGGTAGCAAGGAAGATTTGGAAAATTATTAGGCCAGTTAGCTTAGCATGTATGGTTGCAAATTTTTTTTAAAAGTAAACTGAAGGTTCATTTTGAGAAACATTTGGATGATAATAATACTAATACTGCATGTCTCAACAAGATTTTTTTCTGGCATCTTTTGATAGGGCTGATTGGAAGGGCCTTTGCGTCGCCTCTAAGCTAAACTATAACTGTTAAAGACTGCTTTGAGTCTGGTGACGCTTCGGCTCCTGCCCAACTAAGGTGGGAGCTGTAATCGTTGATTGGGAATTGAGCAGGTTCATTCTTCATTTCGACTAAATCCTTTCTCTCTAATAATCACATGGTTTCAATCGTGCTTGTTCTCTGGCCATTCAGTCTAGAGACATGCGTATCGTTGGTGGAAAAATTCTCGTTCCTCTATTCACTTCCTCGACGCTAATTTTTCATTCACAAGTAATCGATGCAGGGTGATACTCTTCGACGACAAAGCGGGCTTTCATCAAAATGAAAGTGCGCTAACCTCCTTGGTTCTCCTACTGATAATTCTTCTTGTCTCTTGCCAAAAACATCTCTAACAAACTTTCGTAAATCTGCCTTTCCTCCTCTTATTCGTTCTGATGGTTTTGTGTTGCTAACTCTCCAAATGAAAAAGCCAATCTCTTGCAGCCTCTTATTTTCCTCCTTAACTCAACTCTGACGATTCCTGGCATTCCTTCTCCCTTCTTCCTCTCAAGGTGTCCTATTGTCTTTGCCAGTGATTACATTTTGATCTGGTGCATAGGCTCCTGAGATCTAAGAACGTTTAGGTAATTGGCGGATGGCACCGGCATGGCAGTCAGTCCGCAGAGTTTTGAGGAGTGGTGCTTTACGTGCTAGGACCCGCCCTTCGTTTTCAAAGTATAATTCTCTATGTCTCAATACTAGCACTTTCAAGTCGAGTTGTTGGAAGTCACGCACAATATCCATACCTAATTCCGCAAAAAAAGTGCCGCTCTTGAAATCCTTCTTACCTATGCGCCCTAATAGTCCACTTGTATTTTACCTAAGATTCTTTTTGAAACCCGTACATAAACTCTCCACTTCTTAAGAACCATCTGAAGTCTCATTCCTCTCTTTCCGAAATCGCCAGTAATGCTTTTATGCGTTCAAACGGTCTACTGGCGATATAACTCTCCTATTTACATGACATGGTTATTTCCGCTCTTAGAACTAGGGAGACTTGCGTGGTGGCGCTTGACATATCCAAAGCATTTGACCGGGTATGGGACGCGCGTCACTGCTCTCCAAGCTCCCCCTCCTTTTGGGTTTCCTCCTTCTCTTTTGCTTCCTTATGTCTAGCTTTCTTTCAAGTCGTCTCAATATCGGCTGTCAATAATGGTGTTCTCAGGGTTTTGGTTCTTTTATCTCCTACTTTATTCATACTTTTCATTAATGATCTTCTTACCTGCACATCAAACTCTATCCACTCATATGCCGATGAATCGACCCTTCATTCTTCTACTCATTTCAAATATGCTCCCTCTTTTACTTCTAGAATTTGCCCTTGTCGTCTTAGTCCTTTCCGATTCTATGTCTCGGTGATTTGGAATTAGAATTTCCGTGGTGGCCCGGTCGGTCCATCAACCTTTGTTGAAATTCAATTCTTTAAAAACCACAACTTCTACAAATTCTCTCTCTCTAAAACACCTGTCGTTAACTTTCCTATCTCTTTCGATGATTCTCTCGTCTCTCCTGTGTGACACTATAAACATTTTTTCTCCTTGTCATAGTAAACAAAAAAATGTCTTTGGATAACCTCACATTCACACGGTTGCTTAGTGCGGCCTCAATAGAAACTATGATTTCTGATTTAAACTGCGAGAATTTTTTTTCTCTCTTCTTCAGCTATCTCCATGCAGATACATGGGTCTCATTCCTTCTCTTGTATGAAGTAACTACGTTCTTCATATCTGGGGGGGGTGGAGCTCTGGGTTTCACCTAGCTTTTGGACAGTGAATTCGAGTCTAAAAGCCAAAGGGCCCTTATAAATCTGTTCTATACTTTCCAGTTTCCTTGAACAATCTATACTTTGCCGGCGCGATGTTGGTAGCTTTTAATCTCATTCTAATATTGGTACCTTTTTTTATTTAGTCTTTATGTTGAATATATTTGTTCTGCAGCGGACAGGCTTGTCAAAGGAACTACCACTCTGCGTACCCCCACCCTTTATCGACGCCCTTGTAGCACTAATGAGGGTGGCTGTGTCGCGCACTGAGTTTTTGGTAGATTAGTTAGTAAATCCGGCTAGTTAGCAGCGTGCCTTTCCTTCTTTCCCTGCCACCTCTGTTCTGTGGAACTCTCTTCCATCTTCTGTGTTTCCTGCGAATTTAATCTCCTCACTTTAAAGCCGCGTCTGTGATCATACTGCGTAATTTGAAGCTAGCGTAATGAAAATTTTTCGCGTGCAACAGCCCCCTCCCTGAATAGTTCTCAGCCCGTGAGTGGTGGCGACAACTGTAAAAAAAATGATAGACAACCCTTTTAGAATTTATAGAATACATTACTAACTGCATTAACCAAGGACACCCAGTTATGACTATACCTTTTGACTTCAGCAAAGCCTTTCATAAGGTGACCCACATAAGACTGATGCAAAAGTTATCACAATGTGGTATAGGTTAAACTGTGCATTTTAATATATGCATTAATTTGAAAGAATATCAGTTTTTGGAAACAAAGAATAGAGCTAATAAGATGCTGGGAATAATAAATAGCAATGTCGTTTACAAGAACAAGTAGGTTATAAGTAAACTGTATAATAGCTATGTTTGACCAGTATTAGAGAATTGTGCAAAAGATTTGGCCCATTATTTAAGAAAAGCAGATATGCTGGAGAGTGCAACGTAGAGCAACAAAGATAATTTCTAGCTGAAATATAAGAACTAAGAGGAGAGGCTGAAGAAGCTAGGAATATTTTCTGCAGAAAGGTGATTTCTTAAAGGGGACATGATAAAAGTCTAAAAATATTTACCTCTCTCGATAATACTAAGAACAACTAATTCTTTATGATAGATCATGGAAGAGAGACCAGGGAACGCGATGTGAAAATTTGAAAGAAGGCATGCCATATTGACGTTTGAAAACAGTCATTCAGTAGTAGGGCTATGTAGTATTTGAATGATTTGCCGCAGGAGATTGTTCAGCTTAACTTCTTGTAACAATAAGTAGATGATTGAATAGGTTTATTGATGGTTTTTGCATCACATATTGCATTATGAATAATCCAAAATGGCTAGTATTTACTTAGTTATTAAGGTTAAACTGTATGTTATTACAACAATAAACATTAAATAGTTATAGAATGTGCCTTTCCTATAGATTTTGCTTTTGGTATTATCCTACTTGGTGTATATATACAGTATATTAGCCTTTACTATGTGCCAAATATTGACAAGTTCTGTTATTGTTATTGTTATTTTATTTAGTTATACATTATAGTTTATAGTTAATTATAGTCCATAGTTATAGTTTATAGTTTAATAGTTTATGTTATGGAACTATTATTATTATTAATTATTAATTATTATTATTATTATTATTATTATTATTATTATTATTATTATTATTATTATTATTATTATTATTGTTATTGTTATTGTTATTGTTATTGTTATTGTTATTATTATTATTATTATTATTATTATTATTATTATTATTATTATTATTATTATTATTATTATTATTATTATTATTATTATCTTTCAATAAGACAAGAAGATGAATTAAGATGAATAATGTATTATTATTATTATTATTATTATTATTATTATATTATTATTATTATTATTAATTATTATTATTATTATATTATTATTATTATTAATTATTAATTTTATTATTATTATTTAAGATTAGAACTATTAAATTTATTAATTATATATTAAATTTTGTCTAGTTAAACTCTAGGGTTGTATTTATATATTTGTAATAATATCTTAAAAATCTGGTAACTTTCGTGAAAATATGGCAACAAATGCCAAACCACGCCCAACTTTTAACTATATTTTACGCTTTTACTTTGACAGGAAAATATATTCGCATATTAAATCGTGAAATGTAAGCTTTAGACGAAGAAATAAGGAAAATGTATAATAACAAACTTATAAAACGTCCTTTTTTTGATTTTTTGGTATACTTATAATTAGAATTAAAACATTATTTAAAGTGATATAAGCCTTTAAAATAGAGCGGCTTGACCACTTAATTCTAAACTAACTACACCCTGTCCCTGGAAATTCACATTTGAATCTACAGACACTTTTTATTCGCAGATCCAATTTTGAAAGCTCAAATATCAAAATTGACAATTTGAACAAATTAAGGTGGTGAAATGAGACAATTAAATCCACTATTTACATATAACAGGTATAAATTTAAAATGATATAGGGGTTTAAAGAGACGGTGGACAGTTCTGACCCTCTAAGTTAAGTCCTGTGCTTGTATGTTAGAATATGCACGTAAAAAGGACTTATAAATACCCAAAGTGTATTAATAATATATATATTATATATATATACTATATATATATAATATATATATAATATGATATTATATAATATATATATATATATATATAATATATAATATATATATATATATATATATATAATTTATAATACGAGTATATGGCGAAGGCTAGTTGCAATCGTCATTTTCTCACATTTCTCTTGCCGATACGGTCTTCTCCCTCATTTTAAATGCTCTTTTAATTTGTAGAAAAGAACTGTGTTTTTTATTCTATCTATATTTTTTTTTAATGTTGATTGTATATAAAATTTTTATTATGTTGTTCAGTCAGATTCTCAATTCTTTTTTAAGTGTTTAAGGTTCAAAGTAGCATTGAAATTATCACTCAACACCGCCTCAGTGTAAAGTTATAGTTCAATTTCATCAGATCATGGATATTAGGAGATTCCTTGGTACCTACGTTTTACCTTAAATATTATATTAAAATTTTGTGTATTTACTTCTGAAAAGTAGGAATTTTGTAACACATGATCTTACTTGTCCATATGAGGTTAGCTTCATTTTAAAAAAACTATTTTTCATTACAACACAGAAATTAGTGGTTTTCAACATAGTTTGCTATACTTTTAATTTTTTCTGTTAACATCTTTGAATGCTAGTAAAATTATTAGCCTATGACCATATGTGGCAGATCTCATATATATATATATATATATATATATATATATATACTATATATATATATATTATATATATATATATATAATATATATATATATATTATATATATTATATATATAATATATATATTATATATTTGTTTTGCAGTAAATTTGAAAAAGAAGACTCGGATAAAATTGGAAATGGTAGCGGTGAAAACGAAGAACATACCAATAAGTCAACAAAGACTACACAAGAGGCAATCCATCCTACTTCGCATATTTTGCATGATGAAGAACCCACACCCAGGCCAGCACCCTCGACGAGTCCCAAGATATGGGTCCAGATTTCGAAGCTAGCGTTTCAGTAGATGGCAGTCACGAAAATTAACATTGGTAGATACGTTGGACATTCCATCTATGATTTCGACTGAGAAAAAAGAAACAGTTACTGAAGAGGTGTTGGAATTCCACCTAAGACCTATAATTTTTTTGGAAGATGCTACCCACTTAAAGAGTAAATTCAATTATGAATGGTTTGGAGACCATATTCCACCTTGGCTGACAATACTCCAGGCACCTAATGGGAGCATTTTGCAAGTTTTGTATTTTATTTCCACCAAATAAAAGTTTGTTCAGAAGGGGTCCTAGGCTCTTTAACAATAAGACCTTTCACTAAATATAAAGATGTTCATGCGGTTTGTAAGGGACATACAAACACAGAGTGGTATAAAACTGCTGTTGAAGCTGCAAGATTGCTCCTACAAGACGTGCTGGTAGACATCCAAATTAACCATCATTCAAAGAAAATCATAGAAGAAAATAAAAAAATATTATCCTCAATAATTTCATGAGTGACATTTTCTTGTACGCGCGATTTACCGCTTCGGGGTAAGAATCATGATGAGGGAGTGTTGCAAAATTTGTATCGCTTACGAATAGATGCCGGAGATCAGTCATTAAAAAGCCATTTTGAAAAGGGGAAGAAAAAAAGGCACATACCAATCAGTTCAGATTCAGAATAAAATCATTTCTTTATGTGGTACTACTATAAAGGAAAGCATCGTTAATAAGGTAAAAGAAGCGTGCACGTATAGCTTAATAGTGTTGCGCTATTTCGACAAAGAGTCCGATGAAGTCAAAGAGGAATTTATTGGCTTTGTAGAACTGAAAGCGTTTGAACGCAAAAACCAATTGCGAAAGCCATTGAGATTGATTGTCACGACCGAAGAACTGGATCCCGAAAAATGCGTGGGCTTGGGTTTCGATGGCTGTTCTACGATGTCTGGCAAAGAAGAAGGTGTCCAAGGAATATTGAAGAAAAAGTATATAAAAAAAGCATTTTTCTTTCATTGCTCTTCACACAAACAAAATTTAGTTTTAAATGATTTGAACACAATACCAGAAATCTGCAATACTGTGGGAAACTAAAGGACCAGTTATTACGTTTTTTTCGAGAGTATGTCTTTGAGAAAAAAATTAATGCCAAACATCCCAAGCCTATGCCAGACCAGATGGTCTGAACAACACAAGTACATCAGAGTGTTTAAGGAGCACTT
>JABUQX010088180.1:27500-30000 GCA_015478945.1 Trachelipus rathkii
TATATTTAATAATTAATATTAATATTAATATTAATATTAAATATTAATAATTAATATTAATATTAATATAATATTAATATTAATAATAATATTAATAATTAATATTAATATTAAAATTATTTATTTAATATTAAATAGTCAATATTATTATTAATATTAATATTAAGCTGAATTTTTAATAATAGTATAATATTAATAATTAGTATTAATATTAATATTGTGGAAAGAAATAACAATATTAATATTAATATAATATTAAATATTATTGTTAACATTAAAGATAGTATAATTATGAATACTGATATCAATATCAATGTTAATATCAATAAAACTTTTTTTTTAATATTAATATTAGTTTTAGTATTAGTATTAGTATTATTATTTAATATTGAATATATATTAATATTAAATGATAATATTAATATTAATATTTAAATTAATATAATATTAATATTTATTTTTAGTATTAAATATTAAGATCTGAGTAACAATAATATTATATTATTTTAATATTAATAATAATATTTATATTGCATTAAGATTATAGTAGTATTAATAGAAATAATAAATAATAATATTAATATTAATATTATTTTAGTATTATATTAATATTAATATTATATTAATATTAAATATTAATATTAATATTATATTAATATTAATCTTAATAATTAATATTCCTATAATATAAATAATGATTTAGTATTAATCTTAATATTGATAAAACATGATTAATATTAATATTTATATTTCTTTAAAATTTTTAATTATATTTAATATTAATATTTTAATATAAATATTGATATTGAAATCTAATATTATTTATTAAATATTAATTTAATATTAATTTATATTAATATTAATATTAATTTTAATATTAATATTAATATTAATATTAATATTAATTTAATATTAATATTAATATTAATATTAATATTAATATTAATATTAAATATTAATATTAAATATTAATATTAAAATTAAATATTAAATATTAATATTAATATTAATATTAATAGTAATATGAATATTAATATTTTTATTCATATTTAATATTTTTAATATTCCAATTTATATTTACTAATACATTATAAATAATTAAATATTAATAACTAAATATTTAATAGGAAATAATTAATTTTTAATATTAATATTAATATTAATATTAATATATAATATTAATATTAATATTTATATTAATATTAATATTAAATTTAATATTAATATTAGTATTAATTATTAATATTAATAGTAAATATTAATATAACACTAATATTAATAGTAATAAATATTAATTTTATTAATTAATGGTAATATTTTCCAACTATAAATATTATATTAATATTGTTGTATCGTTACCTTTATAATTATTATTATTTTTATTATTATTATTATTATTATTATTATTATTATTATTATTATTATTAATATTATTATTCATTATTATTATTATTATTATTAATTATTAATTATTATTATTATTATTATTATTTATTTTATTATTATTATTATTGTTATTGTTATTATTATTATTAATTATTGTTGTTACTTTAATTTTTATTAATTATAATGAAAATGATTAATTTTATTATTATTAAGTATAATTATAATGATTTTATTCTAGTATCATTATTATTATTGCTATATAAATATTGAATTATTATTATTATTATTTATTATTATTATTATTATTATTGCAAATTATTATTATTTTATTATTATTTTAATTATTATTATTATTTATTGATTATTATTATTATTGATTATTATTATTAATATTATTATTATTATTAATTATTATTATTTTTATCATATTTATTATTATTATTCTTACTATTATTATTATTATTATTCTTATTATTATTATTATTATTGTTAGTTATTTATTATTATTATTATTATTATCTATTTATTATTATTATTATTCATTATTGAATTATTATTATTATTATATATTATTATTATTATTAAATATGATCGGTTATTCTTCGTTCCTAAATTATTATTATTATTATTATTATTATTATTATTATTATTATTATTTTATTATTATTATTATTATTATTATTATTATTATTATTATTATTATTATTATATTATTTATTATTAATTATTATTATTTATTAATTATTATTATTATTATGATTATTATAATATTATTATTATTATTATTATTATTATTATTATTAATTATATTTTATTATTATTATTTATTATTTTAATTATTAGTTTATTATTAATTAATATTATTATATTATTATTATTATTATTATTATTATTATTATTATTATTATTATTATTATTATTATTATTATTATTATTATTATTATTATTATTATTATTATTATTATTATTATTATTATTATTATTATATTTTTATTTTATTATTATTATTATTATTATTATTATTATTATTATTATTAGTTTTTTTACTTTCTTTGTTTCTATAATAATGCAATGTTTTGTATTGTCTAAGGTCGTTTTACATTATGTTGTATAT
>JABUQX010088180.1:42500-44419 GCA_015478945.1 Trachelipus rathkii
CGAAAATATTTCATTTTAAAAAAAAATATTTAAAAATATTTCGAACTTTTGAATCATGTCCGTTACCACTTAAATTCATTTTTAGTATCATATACAAGCAATATATATATATATATATATATATATATATATATATATATATTATATATATATATTAATATATATATATATTATATATATATAATATATATTATATATATATATATATATATATATATATATATTAAAATGATTTGAAAGTTGAGATTGAGAATAGAGTATGTAAATGTCCGTTCCACCACTTAAATTCATGTTAGGAAAAAAAATAGCAAATAAAAAAAAAAATTAAAACTGAAGGAGTCGTAAAACATAACCGGGCAAATAAATAAAAAATAAAAATATATAATATATATATATATATATATGATTATATATATATTATATAATATATATATATATATATATATATATATTATTATAGGTCCAGCTCTAAAGAGCCACAATCCATATCTCCAAAACTACAACAGCTACGGGAAAGAATACATATGCTGAGAATCCTGCACAATTTTACCGAGAAACACTGTAAAAAAAAAAAAAATCTCGAAACCTACAAAAGCTACACAGAAAAGAAATACATTTTTGGAATCCTTGTAAAAATTTGGTTGTTTAGGAAAATGTAAAAAAAAAAAAAAAAAAAAATAATTAAAAACCATAAAAATGAAAAATTTTTTTTTTGGGGGGGAGTGCTGGGGACGTTAGTATATATCTATATTATTTGGTAAAAGTATTACACCGCATTATTTAGGGGGCTTCGAGCCCGACGGGGAACACAGTTGGGACGTTTTTCCTCTCCCTCCCCATCCCCGTACGGGAGGGCGGGGAACTCCGCGACATAACCGCAAATACCAAAGAGCGGGGGTTCTCGGAGACCCTCCCCGGGGGGAATTAGTCTTTACCCCGTAGTTACCCGGAAGGCCGAGAGACCCCGACTCCTTGTCATCGGTGCCGTATACCCTTGGGGTATTCTATAGAGACAAAAAAAAAGCAAAATTTATAGAAAGTCTATTTATTTTTACGAGTAACCATAAAAGGTCTCTAAATAGGGCTTCTAATCATATTACTAATTATTAACAATAATTTTTTATTTTTTTATTTTTTATTTTATCATTTTCCCCATCTATAATATTTTACTCAGGATTCCAAATATATTTCTTTTTTCGTGTAGCTATTGTAGTTTTTTTGAGTATATATATATTTTTTTTATTTTATTTTATTTTATTTTTAATTTTCGCGCACTAAAAATTGGATCCAGCTTCCAGCCAATGTATTCCTTGTTCCCCCCCTGTAGCTGTAGTTTTTTGTAGATGATTGATCGATGAATAGTTGTGGCTTTAAACAATTCACCTATATTATATATATTATAGTATATATATATATATATATATTATATATATATATATATATATATATATATATATATTATATATTATATATATATAATTTAATATATATATATATAGTATATATATATATATTATATATATATTATATTATAATTTAATATAGTATATATATATATATATTTATATATTATATATATTTTTATATATATATATATATATATATTATATATATATATATATATATATATATTATATATTTATTAATACTATATATATATATATATATATATATATATATTATTTATATATATATTATATTATACAAAGTCCAGTGTTTTTGTTCATTGGGAGTCAGTATTGGTGATTTTCGAGTCGCTCAAGCGTTCAAGGTCAACTCATTCACTTGACGAGTCTTTTTTTTGCGACGAGAGCAATATTATTATATTATTTTATATTATTATATTATTTTTTATTATTATATTATTATTATTAGTTATTATTATTATTTTATTATTAATTTTAATATTGATTGGATTA
>JABUQX010088181.1:0-18912 GCA_015478945.1 Trachelipus rathkii
TTAAAATGTATCTGTGTGTCCATTGTATCTGTATATTCAGCGTATCTGTATGTAAATTGTATCTGTATGTTAATTGTATCTGTATGTTAGTTGTATATGTATGTAAATTGTATTTGTATGTTAATTCTATCTGTATATCGTGTCTGTATGTTAAATGTATCTATATGTTAATTGTATCTGTATGTTAGCTGCATCTCTATGTTAATTGTATCTGTATGTTCAATGTATATGTATGGTTTTTTGTATCTGTATGTAAATTGTATTTGTATTCGCTAACCGACAGGCATAGCGTGCTCAAGTATATATAACGGCCATGCATATTTCTTATAGAGAAATCATTTTATTAATTTATAGAAATAATTAGTCTAAACTGACTCCAATCGTTTTTCATATCCTCATCTTAAATTCAATAAACGAATAATTGCATTTCACTTTCACAGCTGATCAGTTGATTGATTCAAATTATGCTAAAGAAGCCTGCCCAATAGATTATTCATTAAAAATATTGAATCAAATTTATCGATACAATGGGAAAATAATAGATCATTTAATTTAAGTCTTACAAAAACGAGAGGAAGAGATTTCAACTGATGCAGTAAGTGGAATACGAAAGAAATATAAACATGAATATATTATTTGATATATTAATATATTATTTCTAAAAATATTTTAATAAATTACACCACTTAGCAAGGATTGAATTTGGGATGTTATTTTCAAGCCCATATACCTTAACATGAATCTGCTCAAATTATGCTGGTAAGGTCGACTTTACATATTATTATATTTTAATCCTATTCCAGGACTTAAACACACTCTCTACTCACATCAGGCAGTGATCTCTAGCTTTATCACAAGATTTGCGAATCTACGTGAGAACGTACCATTCATTGCACCATATACAATCTAAAATACTAATAAAAAATGCATTTAAATCATAAAAATCTCTAACTCACCATATTATACTATTGGCTAACAAATATTAATAAATACATTAGAGGTAAAATGACAGAACATTTATGTGGCTACAACATAACATAAGGCATTAACTCTGTAGCGACACCAATATATGTACATAACTCAGCTCAATCTAGATCCTAACAATAAACAAGTAGATTATAATGATTAAAATACCACATTCGTCAGAAAATAATCTCTAACTAACATAAAGAAGCCATTAAGAGTATGGAAAGATTATTTAACCTCACTATTGTAATAAAAAAAAATATTCCAACAGGAATTATATAATAAAGTTAGGGACTTGGCAGTAACATTTTAAATAATATACTTAAGGTTAGCACATTATCTACTTTTATTACTTAGTATAATCAAAGATAGGTATTAGTTAGGGCAAATGTAATTACCGGCATACCATGGTTCAATTTAATCTTATTTTTTTATTAGAACTTAGAATTGTCCTTTTTGGGGCAGTTTGTCTGGTGTAAGTGAAGCTAACGATACTACTTGTGTGAATACGAGACATTTAGGATCAGCATTCAAAATTATTTGACGGAGAAACATGATCTTCTAGGCTAGAGAATTATGGAGGAAAGAATTAAAAGGCAATATGTAAGAAAGGCTAGTTCCACTGATTGGGTGAAAACCGAGGGTTATAACTTACCTCACTAAAGTGCCTATTTGAGCTTTAGAGAGCTTATAATCATCATATAGGCTTATAAGAATAATTTAATTATTAATTAGGAAACGTCTTCAATGCATTTTATCGAATCATCATTATTAATATTACTACATTTCACACCCAACTGCATCATCACTTATTAATATTAACTACTTAACAGTTAATATATGATAGCTACAGTTAGATAAAGATTGCAAGCCTGAGCAAAATCAACTAGTAAAATTTGAACCAAATTGAGTGAAAAATACCAATAATAAGTAACAAAAGAAGTCACAAATTTTTAACATTAACGTATCTAAATAAACCCGCTAACGTCTGCTCGATAATACACAGTATATACTAGTATACCGGCACACAATAACGCAATACTCCATGGATATCAACACTAAGCGCTCGGCTCCATTTAACTGGACCATGACAACTAACTTGTCCATCAACAATATTTATTCCTTTTAAAAATGGTAAAGAGCAAAGTTTTAAGAGGATCGAACAGCTTGGAAATCTTTATCAGTACATAAAATATTATGACGCTGGTTGATGAAAACTCATTCTTACAGATATATTCTATTTTTAATTTTCTATATATGCAATACAAATCAGTTCCACCACAGTGAAAATATATCCCAAGATCTTTTCATCACAACTAGAATGCTCTAATATATATAACGGAGTTATTTATTTTTACCATTAGATAACATAACCAGTCAATTAAGCAATCCGAGTTATTGCTTATCCAAAGTAATTACTCAAGATTTAAAAACCCCTAATTCACTCCTTAATTCGTTTCTTTTAATTAATTGATGACTTATAATACCTACTGATATAATAGATAGTACATGCATTTGTACTTTTGTATTAAATTTATAAATTATTATACCACAATAATAGAAAAGCCTGAGGATAATATTCAGTACATCTATCATGCGGATACTTAGAAGCAACCATTACATGAGTCTCTTCATTAAAATATTATTAGTGTTTTTACTAAATGAGAGAATAAGGGATGTTAATAGTAACACTACAAAACATGATAATATAAAGAAGTTAGGTTAACAAATATAACGTTCTACATTGCCACCTTCTGATATGTTAAATCGACACAGAAAGTGAACACTATTATTCATACTAAATCATAACTTCATCTTTTAACTACTCATTACATTCATCAGAACGACTTTGTTTTTCATCATTCAGAATAAGAACGTTCATTCCTTCTGAACACACTAAGTAAAGTAGCTTTATTTATTTAAAAAGTAGATGTCATTTAGAGTTCATAATAATGTTTATATTATTGATGCTTCATTCTATAAGATGGAAGCGTTTTCATATACTTTTCAAAGTGAACAATTTAAAACTTGTCATATTTTACTGGTTAGTTGTTCCATTGAAAACGAATAAAAGTCAAATGAAGTGAGAGAAATGAAATAATAATATTAGTCAAAGATTAATCGATAATAATGATCCTGCAAAAGGTATTATTATATATATATTAACTCTTTTCATAATTATTATTATTTTATATTATTAAATCATTTATCATAATTTTGATTCATTATCAAGACTTTATTATGATTATAATAATTTTAATTCACTCATAATGGTTCTTAATTTTTATCTTATCATATTCTGTGTTTGGTTTTTTAATTCACAATTAGTTTTTAGAAATTAAAATTACTACGGTTAGTAACTTTTAATAAACTCAAATTACATTATTACACCACAATGTATGATTTTTATGTTTAACTGAATATTTCTTTTTCAATTTAACTTATTGAAAATATGAACATTTTCTACAGTGGTTCAGATGTCATTCGATCCTGTATATGGGTAATATGTACCAATGATTCCAGGCTTAATCATCAGAATTTCAATCAACAAGGCCGAATGTCAAGATAATAACGAAGAAAATATCTAAAATAAACTGTATATCAATCGGTTGATTTTGATAAATAACTTTATTGATTAGTTATCTAATACCAGAAATTAACACTTTTAGTTAGTATTATCAGATACATTTCTAGTATTATATTAAACCTACATGTAAATCTTAGTTTGGAAATTTCAAATTGATAGGATGAACAGGAATATTTTATATATTAATAAAATAGTTAATTTAAAAATTCCAAAAAATATATTATTTTATTACTCATTTTTTATGTAACTTGGTTATTTCCTAAACCTAACATCCTAATCTTACTTCAATATCTCTACTTTAAAAAATTATATATTTAACTATTTAGTGATTAATTTATTATATTATCAAGTATATAAAACGAATCGGCGCTATGCACAACAAATAGGTCACTGGATACTCGAAGCGTTTCTTAGAAAGCTACAATAGATCATATATTATTATTAATTTTATATTCTAGCAAAACCATAAATACAGATTTATTAAATATGATTTTACATTTAAGATATTAAATTTATCATATCTAGCAAAATGAAATTACCATATTAAAGTATTCAAATTTTTAATAATTCATATTGTATGCCATTATACTTTATTATAATTATATATTTATCTTCTAACATTATATAAGAAAGGGAATATGAAAAATAATACATATATTATTTTTGAATACTCTTACCAAATAATTTAAATGTTGATGTATTTAAACCTTTTATTAATTTAATTAGAGATATCAATTCGCAACCAAGGGTACTCTCAAATAATAATAATAACTAAAATTAACTATGACTATTAATAATAATCAATAACATTAAATTCATATCTAAAAAGTCAATAAATTTAAAAATTAGAGATATATTCTTTGTATAATTATAAAGTAACCTATACTTCTGAAGAACCATAGTATTAAATCAAACATCAGGTAAGTTATTTTCTTAATTTATTACCATTATAATAATAACCATATTTAAATGGAAGTTGAGTAGAGCTTGATGTTGATATTCATTCTCTAACATTTATTGATTGGAAATTAGTATTATGCATAATTAGTTATATAGTTTGGTCGTATTCTTGATAAATTTAAATACTTATATACTCACTATTATATAACATTAATCAACAAATGGATTGTCTGATTATGTATATAATACTTCACACTTTACAATTATATATGAGAAAGTCTATTTTTTATATAATTATTTACTACTAAATACAATTGTGTTCATTTTTCTGGTTGGTTAAGCCATGACACAACTGTTTTATTCAGCTTATACAACCCCAACTCCTTATAACTGCTCATATAATAACGACTCAAAATTGGTTTATTAATATCACAACTGGACATGTCTAATAGAAATTGTGGATCACAGAACTTATTAATGTGCACCATACACCATTATCTTCTAACATTTTACCCCATTTACTACTGAGGTCTATCAAACTCGCAAATTAATTTACTTAATCTATAAATAGCAGTATAAAAGATTGTATTAAAAGAGCAAAATTACCCTTGAAAAAATATATTTAGTTCATTTTGGTCGTTCGTCTTAAAGCAATAATAATTTATATGTAGATAGATTCTATTTTTTCTATATTTTAGAATAGGAAATAAATCAGGTTGAATTAAACATAATTAATACATTTTATAATATATTGAAGATTATATTAGTCAACCTACATATTACTAATTTGAAAGAACATCAAAAGTTAAAAACTAGTACCATAATTAAAGATATCTTTAATTATAAATAATAAAGATAGTAATAATAATAAAAAATAAGAAAAATCTTAATTTAATTACTTACACTTGGGTCCAGATCCAAACAATGATAATATGTATCGTAGCCAAATATGCTTATTTCTTATACTTAGTCCTTCATTAAATATCCATATCAGCGTACGTTAATATTAGAATACTCAACTTACTCGTGACCAAGCAACAAGCCTGGACTTTTTGAGATTAGTAAATTAATTTATGAACTTTAAGATCATAAATAATTGCCCTTTTTTTTATTTTATGCCTTTTTTTAAGGATATAACTTTCAATAATCAGTACTAGCTACGGAATACAGTGCAGCTTATAACTAATCGCACATAAAACGAGCAGAAATATCCAAATTCCAGCGATACTATATTCCTCGTGTATTCAGCTCTGTGTGATAAAGTTCAGCATTATTTTAACAATTAACATAAAATAGCCATAATGTCAATGACTAGCAGATTAAGCTCTACATTGTCGAGTTATCAGCTACATGAGAATACATTTGTAGTACAACTTATATCTTTATTAGGATTAATATCATCTTTAAATAAAAAACTTATAACAGTGACTAGCCTAGAGTTGAAGAAAAAGGAATTATTATTAATATAAATAATAATTAATAATTTAACTAAGAAATAGAAGGATAGTTGGAAATTGAAGATCAGAAAATATCTCGGTAATTTGACTTCGCCATAACACACATACATTTTCCCTCTTATACACTCGAAAAGATATTGTAGATGTTATTATTCAATATCATGGTTGTTGATGAAGCGGTGGAAAGGATTTTATTGATGTGTCCGAACTGCATTGACGCATTGGTCATCTTAAGTACTCAGGCGATGAACTAACTCAATGAGTAGAGGTAAATTACGTCATACATTAGTCACCGATAAAGATTACTATTGATGGGGTATTGTCAGCTTTCCTACAAATAACTATCAAGATATTATTTTTAAGATTCTGTCATATTAAGTTATTAAGTCTATTTACTTACATATAAATTTATTTTCTATATAAATCACTTACTTATTTATAATTTTAATTATTATTCTTAAAACTACTAAAATCATACAAAATTTTTTTACATTTTGACTCTTTTTCATTCTGAGCAATAAGTCACTATTATTTTATAAATAAAGCATTTCTCATTACATTTCAAAACACTATAATCATTCATTATTCAATATATAATATATCTTTGATTTTTTTACTGTGGATCAATTTATTTTATAGTAAATTTATAATATTATGGAAAATTACTAAAGACAAAGATGAGTAATAATTGAGCGTAATTATCAGGATGCTAACATATTCGAGCAACGTCTGTGGTGTTGGTTATAATTCAAACTTGAGCAAATATTAACACTGGTTAATCACCTCTTTTAGGGCTGAAGCTGTGATAAACGAAAAATTTGGTATCCAAAAAAACATGAGGCAAACGGTGGGAAGGCTTATGCAAATAATAGGTAGTCAATCTGAGGGACACACATCACTATGCTGTCTCATGGTATGTCAGATCTTTTTTCAAGATTTTAAATTAAAATGAATTTAAGCTTTAAATTGAATATAAACTTGACAATTTGAGACCTAATTAATGATCAAAAATAAATATATAGTCCTTAAGTAACTACTACTAGTTGCCTTCAAAAATAACTATCTTGTCAAAACTAGATAGTTACAAGTACACCCTAAGGGTTTAATTGCCTAATTATCAATACACTATTATTGACTTATTTACTTATTAATTAAAACAAATTATTTTTATTTAAAGGATAAATTTAAAAGTTTTTAGTTATTGTAGTTATTAATTATTAATACATTAATTAAAAACTCTAACATTAATATATATCTATTACAGCAGATTACCCTAAGGATTAATCAAATCTTGGAAATCTTTCACATACGACTCTTACAGATTATCCTGTCATTATTGACAATATAATAATGATTTATTTAATTCTTAACGATAACTAAAGTATCACTATCCGATTATTCGAAACGATCTTTAAAGTTAAATAAAATATAGAATTATATTCACAACAATAAGAAACTAATTTCAATTAAACTCGATCAGAAACTCTTATGTTGTTGAAGTATATTGTCACAAATATTATAAACCAGATAAAAAGGATTAAATACTTCCCAATATAATATATAATATATAAAATTTCATTATAAATTCATTATGATGCAATCTTAATTTATATATGCGCAATGCGTGAAATGATCATTTTTTTACTTTCTTGAAAATTGTTTGGAAGTATTATTAGAAAAATAGTTTATATTTACTAAATAAAATTTATCAAAAATCTATCTTTTTATTAACAGGAAATTAATTTTTGATATTTCACTAGAAGTATGTTCTACATTTAGATTGAACTAAAATATAAATAACGGAATTGATTATATAGTAAATTAAGTGAAATTATATTATTATATCAAAAATAGAACTGTTTATATTATTTTTAGATCACTATTTATATGTTGGGAGATGCCGATAGTAATTTTGAATTCAACGATTTAAATTAAAAATTCTAATCAAATTAATATTTTTTCTATCTAATTTTTTTGTAATAGTTAAGGTGGCATCTTTTGATCACCAACTTATAGGATAATATATTATATAGTATTTATTATATTTATTATACACTAAATAATTATTAAAAAGGTTTCAAAGTTTAAATTACCTTAAAGTTCTTTATCTTACTCTTGTAATTCGTCTCATCAGAAACCAAACAACATCTTTAGCAGAGCCAGATGAAGAGACGATCATTCGGAATGAGCATTAACCACTAAAACGTACTTTAATTATTAATTTAAGAATTCCGCATATTAACTATAGATGCCGGCATAGATTCCTACTATATAGGAATAAATCACTTAAAAAGCTGACTTGGACTCAAGGTTTCCTTTCCAACCATTATGAAAATACGGTAATTTTACTACTCCTGATTAAAAGTAACAAATTTTTCAAAAGAAGTTTATTATTAAATCTACAAAGTTTATACTGTAGGCCTTAAATTTCGTAAAGGCAATTTTAAAATGCAATTATACTATTTTATGAGTGTACTATATGATATAATACTTTTTAAGAACAATTATTGTATATTGTTATATTAATTCTGTTAATTATTTCACTTAACTACGGGTAGTCTAGCTCTACAAACCTTTTTTCATTAAACGATTAATGAATGAAATCAATATCAACTTTATTAACTGTTAAGCCGCGATTAATATCTTATTTATGACAAATACAGTATAACGTGTTCCACAGATAATTTACTTATACGAATAAAAGATTTTAACTCAAGTATTATTTTTCACTTTAATGACATTGTGGAAGAGCACGTGACCCAATCCTACGCGCAATTGATTATGATGATATTTTTATAATTAGCCTTTATTTATTAATTAAATTTAGGGCTGAAAATATTACTGAATAAATTATTATATTATAAAATATTTTGTGTTTTTAAATTATAATCAAAATGTAACTTCAATTTTTCACATTGTTGAAAATAACTTAAATTCATCAATCACATTTATTCAAATCACTAATTGTTATATATCAACAACTATAATCTTTATTAAACATAGTACATATATAATACAAATAAAATATTTCTAAATTATATAAAACCACGCAATGGTGATTTAATATTATATATATATATTTAATTATTATATATTATAATAATATTATTAATATATATATAATTATATATATATTTAAATACTATATATATATAAATTACAAATGATAAATAATTAATTTAACAACATTAAATATATATTAATTAATATATATATAATTATATATTAATATATTAATATAATTTAAAATAATTAATATACTTAATATATATATATTATAATATAAATATTATTAATAATAATTAATTATAATATTATTATTATATATATAAAATTAATATTAATAATATATTAATATAATCATAGTAGCATTTGTTCACTCATTTAAAATTAACATAATACACAACAATGGACTCAAGAAATTTACTTATTTCTACTAACTTTTTCTTTGTCTATACTCTTCAGCTAAAAACACAAAAACAGCACGCTTTACGTTTCAAACTAAGATGCTGTTCCATTCAAGGTATTACTACTGCTGAGTAGAGATTTAACTAGTAAAAACAAAAAGTCTAAAAAAAATTGCTAAGATTTTTACACACTACCTTAAAATTAACTTAAAAAAAACATAATTAAACTAAAATAAATTAAGTAATAATAAAATTAATTAAAGAGGAATAATAATTAAAAGTATAATAATACAATGAAAAAAAACTTAGAAATTTTCATCAATACAAAATTATACATTTCTAGAAAATACTATACATAAGATGTTAATAATAATCAAGAAATATCCCATTATATATTTAAAATAATAGAGATTAAATTATTTCTAAAATTATAAAAAAAACACTAGGCCCAAACAATGATAATAATTACTGTTACCAAAGTTATTCAGGATCAAATATTACATCTCTCGATAAAATAGGAAAATCCAGGCGATAAAACGCAGCTCAAAGGCAGCTTAACACTTTAACTACGCACTTCTCAAAGACATATTAAATGTAAAAATTTCTATCTTTAAATCTTGCTTAATTAAATTCGCTTATTATAAATTTTCAATTTTATCTTTATTGTAATTATTAAATATAATTATCTTAATTATAGATTTATAACTTTCCGCCAAACCACACGTTATTATTATTATTAAACCTTAGCAAACAAAAGATTCAATGATGATAATTTCAGATTCACAAATATATTATATATATCTCTTCTTCAATTTTCAATTACTAGGACTTGGAGTATAGTCATGTATTATTTAAAAATATTTTCATAATTAAATATTTTAACTAAATAAATGAATCACGTAAAGGATACTAAAAAATCTATAAGTAAGCTAGTTGTACTCGTCTTATAATAAATTTATTATATTTATCGCAATTAAATTTGATTATTACATTTTAGCATATAAGAACTTTTGGGATGTAGAGGTTCAAAGTTTTTGGGATTGTTTCTAGTGGGCATTGTTGTTGGTAAAGTAAGGCTTGCACTCTAGCTACTCTTTTGGTAGTGGTCTTTCTTTTGTTCTACGATAGAAAATGAGGATTATGCAATGTTAATAGTTCATTCAATTTCATTCATATACCTAGCACTATGGATGGAGCTCATTCGAAATAACAATCGTTCTCGGGTACAGTTTGTTTATTAATCATACATTGCTTAAAAATTAATTATTTGTTGTTTAACCAGTAGTTATCTTACATTTAATAATTATGAAATGTTTCTGTCACTGTTATGATTGAATAATATCATAAAAGAAATCATCTATTTATTTCATTGGTTATTAAATAAATTAAGATATAAAATTACTTTTTATAGATTTAATTTCTTTTCTTTTTGTGAGGTGAGAGATTGACTCCTTTTGTATGGGGTGAGAGTAGTTAACAATTTTGTGGATGAGGTGAGGATGGTTAATATATTTTTTGGATAAGGTGAGTGTGACCAACTCATTTTTGGATGATGTAAGAGTTGCTAATTCATATTTGGATGAGGTGAGTATGGCCAACTCATTTTTAGATAAGGGGAAATCATCTTTCTCATTAATGGATAAGGTGACAGAGAGTTAACTCACCTTTAGATGAGGTGAGAGTGGCTAACTCATTTTTGGATAAAGTGATAATGATTAACTTCTTTCATAGTGAAGTAAGAACTGTTAACTTCTTTATAGTTGGGCCAAGAAAGGTTAACTACTTGTTTTCTTGTGAGGTAAGGGAGGTTGATCTATTTTCAAGTGATCAAGTTGAGGGTTGTAATCTCCTATTTAAATTTGGTCATGTGCATTAGGCTAATTCCTTTTCAACTGAGGGGAACTTGGTTAACTTCTTTTCATTTTAATAGCTTGCATTATGTGTTCAGCGAAGATATGTACTTTTATCCATTGTTACATCTGTATGCTCATCATTTCACCAAATATTAGCATGATAAATGTTCAACATTTCTTATAAGTCCTTCTAGTCGCAACTATATATATATATATTAATTTGATTTCCAGTATCCACAATAAAATCTATATAGTGAATATGGCTTAATATGTTATTGAAATGTTTGGAAATATTAAATACTCTCCTTTACTAGAAAAATTTTAATAAAATGAAAAATAATTTTATCTAAATTTTGAAAGCTAAATTTTCAAATAATTAGTTGTAAGATAATTAGTAATTTTTTTTATAGATTTGTTAAGATATAATCTATACTTTCAAATATCTTTCCGATAATAATATAACTTAATAGTTTCTTACATTGTAGTTTTATTTTTTCATGAGAATTTAAGAGCAGTCATTCTTTATTGTTTATTCTTATATATATAATACTATTAGGGTGAGAATATTCTCAGTATTTTATATATATATATAGTATTATATATATATATATAGTCATTGTGCCTGGTATTCTATGATATACTACATAAACGGAGTATTATTATTTTATATATTATATATAGATGTAACGGTTATAGTAATTCTAATACGTATTAAATACTTAGATAATTATTTATATATAACTGATATATAAATAATATTCCTACAGTATAAGGATATAATGCATGAGTTAATTGAATATATAGTATGTTCCTATAAATGGACTATTTAGTATATATATCTTACTCCTAGGAGTAGGTTAATATATATAGTTAATATTATATTTATTATATATATACTATATATATATATATATATATATATAAATATATATATATATAATTAATATATATATATATATTATATATTATATATTTATATATATTATATATATATATGATTAATAGAATAATATATTTATATATTATATATATATATATATATATATATATATATATATATATATATATATATATATATATATATATATATATATTATATATTATATATATATAATATTATATATATATATTACAGTATATATATATATATATAATGGAATGGCTGAGAGAGAGTGTAAGTAGTAAAGTTTTGAATGGTAGTAGAGGTTTGGCTGTTGCGATTAAATCTCTGATGAATGCAAAAGGACTAACTCTTGAGTGTGTTAGGGTTCTGCATGAGGGTATGTTATTACTGGTGTTAATGTATAGCAGTGAACTATGGTGTGGATATACAAAGGATACCGTATAAGATCTAGAGGTGCAAATCTATTCAGAATTGACAAACTCTTACGGTGTTTTAGGTGCGAGAAGAATTGAAATAAATATTCCACTTAAAACTTGTTAAGGAGTTGTGTGGTGTGAAAAAAACGGATACAAATGAGATGCATAAATATGTGTATTAAAATGGTTTGGTGATATGGAAATAATGAATGATAGTCTGTTGGTTAAGCGGGTGTATTGTGGTGAATGTGCTGGGAATGAATAGGCTGGGGAAGCGAACAAAAAGTGGATGGTGAGTTTGATAGAGGCAAGAAGAATGGTACGCAATAGGAGTGAATGGCGGGTTTTGTTGGAGGGGGGGGGGGGTATGGTTGTGGACCTGGCACCATTAGGGTATGTGATGCTCATACTATTGATGAAATACCAAACAAATACACTCTGCTGCATTGTGTTTAGGTGAAGCCCTTGGGTGGATTTTTTGACTGAGACAGGGTCTCACTTAAGGGTATGTTGGGATGGTGTGAGGGGGGGGAAGGCTTTCCTTTCATTTTACTTCATGCTCTTCTGCTTAAATTTTATATCTGTGCATGTTTACACACACCATTGCTTCCCATTTGGGAAATGAAAGGAAGATATAATTAGTATTATATAATATATATATATAATATATATATATAGTTTATTTATAGTATATATTATATAATCTATTATTTAATATATATATTATTATATCATATATATATATAAATAATATTATATATAATAATATATATATATATATATAATATATATAATTGTATAATTTTTTTTTTTTTCAGAAATTTCCCAGCTGAGGGTCTGGATGATATAGAGCTACGTAATGTTCAGTTATCATTAGCAAGCAGCAAGTCTCTAGCAGATGATGGTACAACTGGTACCAAAGAAACCGTTGAAACAAGACATGGCCCAATCACCATTTCTATCGCTGGTGACAGGTCAAAACCAGTCATTCTTACTTTTCATGACCTTGGTTTGAATCATATTACAAATTTCCAAGTAAGTTTATTGAAAATTTGGATGTAATAAGAATAACTTTTTGACATTCTAAGATTTAATGGCATATGTTACAACAATCATGACCGATTTCCCAGACTTGTTTCCACTGTTATATTTTTAGACCCATGAACAACCTCTCTGCCTTTTATCCTCAGATACTTATATTTCATATTTTTCAAACTGGTGTCATGGTAAAATTTTGATTATTACTCCAATATCCCTTGTGAAATTTTACAGTATCAAAATTTCCAATGGTTCTATCCCTATAAAATTTCCTAAATTTTATGCACCTGTTATTCATAACGTTTTTAATTCGTTTGTTTTTGAATATTGAGATTTTTCATATCTGTTTATTAAGATTATTTCTCTTGTAAGTATATAGGATCTTTTATCAAGTCTAAAATGCATTGGGGGAGGGGGGGGAGGTGTTATAAGACCTCTCCCCCCCCCAACTTCACCTTATATAAACTTATCGAAATTTTAACATTTGAATACTTATTTATTTAATTAAAGTATATTACATAACTATGTTGGGAATTTTATTATTAGATTTGCGTGTATATCATAATTATTATTAATTATATATGAACGTTTGTATTTATGACTGAATATAAATATTCAGTCATTACTCCATTTTCTTTTTATAGAATTATGGTATCCATTGTTAAATATAATGGACAAACAATTACCAATTGTTACATATTTATAGTGTTACATGTTTTTGCAAATTTATTTTGTTTTTTAAGTAAACAAGGTGTGTTTTTGCAAACTTTTTTTTTATTAAGTTTTTGCGCAAATAAAGTATTTTCGCGACATTTAAAATTATTATATTATCTATTTATAGCATCTTCGTTACCTTGGTTTTGAACTTTTAATTAGGTTTAGTTTGTGTGGTTTTTTATTTTGATGTAAATTGATTAGGAAGTTGTCATTTTGTCATCTTATTGTTATTTTCAACACAGAGCAAAAATTTCTCCATTATGATTTTTATTTCACAAACTGACAATCCACCATTTTATTTTCTATTTAACAGGTTGTAAAGCATTTATAGAGTAATTATCATAGGTCGAAAAAATTATTCGCATGTAGTATGTAGTTCTTTCAAACTTTATTCCATAGGTTATGTTGAATGTTATTTTAAAATCATCATTTTTTTCAGCCAATATTCCTAACCCATTATAGGCTCCCGAAAAAGTTGCCTAATATACTTGACAAATTCTTCTCGTGAACGAGTCCATCCTTACCATTTGTCCAGAAGCTTATAGTCTAAAATATTTATAGCTACTGTAATTTTATCTTTTTAGAATAATTTAAATCAGGTCTCGCAGTTTTTTTTTTCAATGCTGGCAACTTGGTGTAGGTTTCCTTTTAAATCATCGACTCTGGCAACTTCTAAAAACTCTCTGTTCCTCTCATCAATCAACTCAATAACTCTCTCATCTCGAAAAATAAAATAAATTATTCTATTTTCATTTTAAATTAGCTTTTCATTTCATTTAACGTATATTAATTAAATTTATTATTATATGTTTCTATCATAATAAGATTATTTTATATTTATTAAAATTAATTTAATCAATTAGTTCTTTATTCACGTGTTTAAACAGAATTTCATACATATCCAGACATGAAGCAACTGCTCACAGCTTTCTGCGTCGTTCACGTCAATGCCCAGGTCAAGAACAAGAGCACACACGACGCTTTCCCTGAAAGTGAAGTGACACATTGAAGATATTTTAAAGGTAGAAGATAGCCATTATATATCATTTGTAGCACACACACTTTCGGATGTATCTTATGTAGAGCTTCAATACTATACGGAATCTTGATCCTACAATGCTATCTAATTCGTTAAATAACACCTCATTGAGTCATATAACCTATGGGTATCTTGTCATTGAATAAACAGAAAAAGCCATAGAAAGACCTCGGCCTTAAGAGATAGAGTAGAACATAAAAATTCCCAAACCAAATTACGACCCCCTGTGAGCCACAAACAAACATTATATATTTTCAGATAAAAATAGTTCCTGGTTGATTGGTTACACTTATTGTTGTTGGTTATTTTATTTATGATAATTTCCTTTATAACGGATAACTTATTTTTTAAAGAAATTATTAATTATTATTAAAGATTGTAAATCTTGTTTTTGAGTAGTTCCACTATAAAAATCACTGCAAATGTTGATCTCTGACCAACTCTCATCCCTTAACATAAATATCTGGCCACCTGCAAGCAACAAAAACATCTTTAAAAAAAAGAAAAAGATTAGAGATTTTTAAAACAAATTACGTATTTTTAATAATGAAAAGAACAGAAAAATATTTCTTATAATAATAATAATATAATTATTTCAATAGATAAATATATTCTTTGCTTTTTATACCGTATATCATCATCGATATAAAAAACGGGTTAAGGTGCGACACATGCAACTAAAAACAAAAAGTAAGAAGAAACTATGAAATCGCAGATCAGAAAAAGAAAGCCTGCAGTCTTACCGCCCCTAGATATAGATCCTCTTGTTAGTGAGAACTTCGAGTCGCAGTCAGAAAAAATCCAACCCTAGAACTTCCACGAGACCCGTGATGGTCCCCTACTATGGCATGTCGTCAATGTTAGGGTTCATCCCTTGGCCCAGTTGGGTTACAACCATACCCCCTTCACAAACCCCGCCGTATTCATTCCTATTATGCACCTTTCTTCTCGCCTCTGCCAAACTCACATTCCTCCACCTCCTGCATGCTATACTTTACTGCGCTCAATCCACTTTTTTCTTTGGTCTCCCAACCGGCAATCGATTTCCCAGTACTACCACCACTTATCACATCCTCTTAACAACCAGAACTATCTATCCATCCTGCACCCTTTCCACATGACCAAACCGTTTTCGTAATTTCCCGTTCTTCTCTCATTTATCTCCCTTTCTTCACATCACACACACACTGCTAAGTGCCTTGCTCTCCTCATTTTATCTATCAATTCTCCTCACAACCTCAACACGCCCATAAGATTGTCCATCTGAACAACATTGTGGTTTAGATCTATACCTCTTTTATTCCAGAATATATTTTCACAACAATACATTAACACAGGTAACAACATAACCCTCATCGTAAGACCCTAGCGCACTCAAACTTAATCCTTACATCACCAAGAATTTAATTGCTCCAGCCACCTCCTACCATTCCTAAACTTTCCTACTACAACTCTGCATCATCCGTTTTTCATCCAAATAATCACATTATCCTAAATAGTTACAATCACGCACACTTGTTCCAGTTGCTCACCATTCCACATAACCTTTCACACAGAGGATTTGTCCTCACTCACAACCATAACCCAACTCTTATCTACGTTTACTTTCAACCCCTCCTTTTATACACCACCTCTGCCCAAATTCCTCTCCCATCCTACTCAACTCTCTTCAGACATCGCCACACAAAACTAAATGAATCTGCATATAATAGGTAGGGACACCCTCCACTCCCTTCCGTTTTCCATCATTCTAACACCGTCCCCTTGCCACTCCTTCCTCTAATTCTTTCATTACCCCAACCATATACATTTGAATAACCAAGGAGAGACATAGCACCTCACTGCCTCACTCCGCTATTAATATTCCCTGCCTTTGGGAAACATAAATATATATCATATAATATAAGTTAATATATATATATATATAATATATATATATATTAATAGTATATAGTATACTATATATATTAGTATATATATATAATACTATATATTATATATATTATAATATATATATAATATAATTATTTATATATATATAATATACTATATAATATATATCTATAATATTATATATAATATATATATATATATATATATCTATATTAAATATATAATATTCTTTCTTTCTTTAGCTCCTTATTCTTCCCAAGAACTGGGAGTAAGGTGCGCTCTGCAAGCATGGAAAAGAAAAAGCAGTAGGAGAGTATACAAATGTCGAAAAGAAAGCCCAGCCTTACCGCCCCTCTGTACCATTAATTAGTGAAAACTCGTCACAGACAGAAAATCCACCTAGAGCTTTCATGGGACCGCGACAGACCCCCCCACTATGGTAATACGTCAATGTAAGGGTTCATCCCTTGGACTGACACGGTGCCCACAACCTATTCTCCATGACAAAAACCCCGCAATCTCTGCTCTCGTATCAATGCACCTTTATTCTCGCCTCTGCCATAATCACATTTCTCTTCCTTCAGACATTCGTTTACACCGACTCGATCACTTTCTCTTCGGTCCTCCCTCCGGTCGGTTTACCAACAGGCACACTTCACACCGCTATATTCATCCGACTTAACCAACGATTATCATTCATCCTTTCAAATCCCTTCCACATGACCAAACAATCTCAACATAATTTCATTTATTCTCTCATACGACCCTTTACATTCACACACACAACTCTATAAATAAGTTTCATGATGTCCTCATTCTTTTATTAATTTTTCCTCACACCGGTAGCATGCTAGCTAAGAGTTGTCCATACTGAAACACACTTGATATTCAACCTAATCTTTATTCTATTGCTCGCAACGCCTCAACTAACCATACAAATAACGTAGAAGCAGAATACCCTCATAGACCCTAGTGAACTCAGACTTAGTCCCTTTACATTCACCAAGCGATTTAATTGCACACAACCTCCTTCCTTTCACAACTTTCCTAACTACACTCTGCATCATCGTTCCCTTCTCATTCAACACATACCTATAATATTTAAACTCAACACTTGCTCTGCTCACCATCTAAAACATAACTATCACTGAGATCACTGTCCTCACCCAACAACCCTACACCTTACTCATTATTAACGTTCTACTTTCACACCCCGTCCTTTTTACATACTCTGGCCAATATCTCTACCATCATCTACAAACTCTCGTTCAGACTTCGCGCAGCCATCCGCAATATAATAGGTAGGGCCACCCTCCACTATCTCCCATTCTCCATCATATCTATACCTACTCGTGCCACTCCTACCTTACCATGTTTCTCTTCATAACCAACATTCCATATACAAATTGACATAACCAAGGAGACAATACACACTCTGTCTCACTCTGCTTATTAATCCTAAACCAATCACCCATTGACACCATTGTATGTCTTTAACATCGCTTTCATATCGTCATACAGATCTTCTTTGATTTCATTCACGAAGGCCTTGCCACTTAAACACCATATATACTATACCAGCTGCAAGTAAGCTTCCTATTAACTCTATCATAGCCTTTGCAAATCATAAAAACCTAAATATTTTTATCTCTTACTCCTCATATTTCTCAATCTAATTTTTGTATTCTGAATGTAAAGTATTTGATCACATCACATCTCTATACTCCTTAACGCA
>JABUQX010088182.1:0-7500 GCA_015478945.1 Trachelipus rathkii
AAAAGAGAGAGATTATATATAATTATATATATATATATAATATATTATACTAATATATATATATATATATATATTATATATAATATATATATATATATTTACATATTATATGATATATATAATACGTTATATATATATTTATATATATATATATATATATATTTATATATAAGTTATATATAATTATTATTATATATTATTATTTTATATTAGGTTATATATATATATATATAGTATATATTATATATATATATATATTTTTATAATATATATATATATATATATTATATATAGTATATATATATATTATAATAATATATATATATATATATTTATATATATTATAAATATATAATATATATATATATATATATATTATATATATATTAATATATATATATATTATATATATAATATATATATACTTATTTATGATATATATATATATATATATATAGATTTATATATATATATATATATATATATATATATATATTATATTAATATACTATATTATATATATATATATATATATCTATATTATTATATATTCACAAAAGCTATGTACTCTATGAACTGTCAAAGCAAATTACATACAGAGAAAGGTTTTTTGTAATTTTAAATTTAGTATGATCTTTTTGCTGATTGGTTGCCGTCTGGCACCCTACTAGACGTCTGGCTTTTAAAATCCGGCAGTCCGGCAGAATCAGCGGTAAGACCAGAGCCGGAAGAGGACAGGTTGCCTAACTCCAGGCAAGCATTTTGAAAATTAATATAAATCTTGTTATAATTGAGAGAAAAAGAATAAACTGTTTTTTAAAATATAAATTAATTATTGCAATGATTAAAATGAATCATTTTGAAATTATTGGAATTATCCCTTTCTGACCATTAAAAACGTTTTGCAATTAATTAGAAATCAGAAGAATTCAATCTTTCGGTTAATCAAAAACAAGCAGTTACTATTAATAACAACGAAGCAATTTGCTGTCATTAATATTTCTAAACCCTTTTAATTACTTTTAAATCCCATGACCTATTTGATTGGTGCTGATTAAAATAATTAAAAATTAACTAATTGGTGGTAAATTTTAACAAAGTGGTGACAGACAAACCCAATGCTATGATTTAAAACTCTGAGTAAGATGTTGAGTGTCATTACAGACAGAATTAATAATTAGGTGTAGTGTGGAACTGTGGAGAGCTTAAGTTTTGGCCCTTTCCAAAAGGCAAATTTTTCCAAAATCTTAACCTATTCCAATTTTTAAACAAAGAATCTTTGTTCGTTGGTTGCTATGGCCAGTTTGCAAAGAAGAATTCCCCTCACTAAAAATGGGTGTAGGGAAACTCCCTTTCAAAGACCAGGCATTCTCAAGACGACGCCTCATTCAAGAGGCTCCCTCCAAAATACCCTATCTCCGACTTTCTCGCACCTTTTAGATCAAAGCCTTCAGCCACCAGTGATGTGTACTATCCTTAGATGTTCTGACTGCCATGACTCGTTACTTCTCAAAAACAATTTTTACATTGAATGAAGGAATGACATCCAAGAAACGTGCGCGAAACCTTTTAAGGCCTCTATTCTGCAACAACATAGTGTCTACAATAAAGTCCGGCTTGAAGAAAACCTACTATCAGCAGTTACTTTGGCATCAGAAACGACTATTCTCCTATATTTGCAGAACTCAGAAGTAAGGGAGAATACTATCAAAAAGGTAAGGATAGAGAAGACGAGCTATCCTATTCTATGATATTTTGACGCAAGAGTGAGGCCGCATGAGGACGTTAAGGAATTTCGATCTCATTACTAGAGTGAAAATACATGCTCCAGATCTGCGCAATGGCAGCTTGTTCCTATCCGAGTTACCTTTCTCATCCAGGATACAAAGTTTTAATCCCTTTAGCGGAAGCTACGCAAATTATAGAAAGATCTTTCGTTTAGATATAGCAAGATAATTTCAATTTGTTTAATAAACTTATTATCGACACCGATTTTAAACCACTTCTTACCCAGAGGAATGGGTGATGAGATAATATTGGGGAACGATAAATCATCTCAAAATGAAACTGCAGTTGCACTGGAAGCAAAGACGCTCTTACTGTCAGCGAGCCCGCGAAACGTGAATATTAACAAGACAATATATAATATACAGAACCGAACTACAAAGAGAAAGTCCTAGACCAGATTAAAGAATTCCTGGGAGGAAATGAAGGAAGTGGTAAGAGCAGTTTTGTGCCAAACTGCTACAAAAACAACGAACAGAAGAATCCCTCCAGTACAAAATATGAAGAAACGGACCAGAGGCAAAGAAAATATGAACAGCGCAGCAATATTGAGGAAAGCGGTGTCGGAACTATTTCTAACATTAAAATGTCCTATCTCTAGCATTAATTTTCATTTTTCAGGTGGTCTTCCAGATCTTCAGCAACGTACCGGTGCTGAAAGTGTTTTTGAAATTTTACTCCCAGAATTGAACTAACTTCGTTTTATTTTCTAATGTTTGAGTGGTTGTCTGGTAATCATCAGGATTTTCAAGTAATTCTTCTAGTTTAACGGTTTTATTTTTTAAAGTGCTCTTTATTCTTTTTATGCTGTTTTAAATAAGATATGTGAGATTTTAATAATTCGTTGTTATGGTAATATAATCCTTGAATTTCCCGGTATAACGAGGTTGGTAATGCATTTCAACATAATATCTACAAATCCCTTTGTATAAAATAGCTGTTTCTTCTTCCTGATGTTTTGAGGCGATAGTCCTAGTGGCAATAGGTTCGATTTGCCTTATTTAACTTGTGTTGGTTTCCCGTGATTGTAGTCTTATAAAAAAGAGAAAGAGTACCAGTATTGCCATTGTTTCATGTAAGGAGAAAGGAAAAACAGAGAAGCATGGTGTCTTGGGGCATTTCTAATTTTTAGATGGCAAATGAATGTTAAATAACAAAAGTCCCTTTAGTTGATAATACTAATAGCTATAATAATGTGTTTTGTTTTTCAGATTGTTTTGAAAAATGTTCCCAGCGCTAAAGGGAAATTTGTTTTGATAAGATGTTGGCAGAGGGAATGTGTTTTTTGGCCGTGAGGGGGTGGAGAAACAGGCAACTGTGCTGGAGGGTGGGATCAGGAGGTTTTGAAAAGAGAGAAAGAAGGAAGAAAGAGAACCTCATAGCAGGTTGTTTAGAAAGCGAAATAAAGTATTTTTTTTCCTTCATGTGATTGTTTTAGAATGAGGGGGAGCTGTATGTTGAGGGAAAATAAGTTACTATGTAGTTGTCCGTGTTTGAGTTGTTGGATATTGATATTAGGGTTGAAGTTGGTTCTTTCATCTGCTGCATAACTTTTCCAACTTGAAAGGGGTTGAGGAGGGCTCTTCTAAAATGAGAGGATAGATGGTTTGTAGCTTGGATCAAGGTGTCTATAATCGGGGGGTGCAGGAGGAGATATATCTAGATAAGATGGAGAGTTGGTTTGGGGATACATATATTTGGAGGTTAGATCGGGTTGGGGTGTTACTTCGTTTCCTTTGGAGGTGGAGATAAAAGACGGCTGGTGGAGAAGGGGAATTGTCTACAGTTTAGGAGAAGGGTTAGGATAGATGGAGTCGAAATGTGATTGTAATTGTGGAGATGGTCGGAAATAGAAGTTGCTCTAGGTAGCAGTCCTGGGAATGCGGAGTGTGTGTATGAGTAGGAGAGGTGATTATGGGTGAAGAGTGCGGTTGAGCTGGTAGAGTGGGAGAAGAGAGGGTTATTGGTTAACGCGGGGAGATTGGGGGAGTGAAATTGGGGAGGAGGAGAAGAAGGGGGAGATGGGAAGGATGAAGTAAAATGGCTTGTTGTGGTGGACGATGTTGTGAAAGGATGTTAGGTGAAGAAGGAGGTTGTGGTTGAATATGTGGTTGTTTCGGGGGAAGTGACTGTGAAAGTACTGTGGGAGGAAGATTGTGAGAGATTTTAACATTGTCTGTATGTACTATGAATTCTTTCGAAGTGTCTATGCATTGAAGTAGGAGTTTATTGAAAGGAATGAGGCATTTAACTAGAAAGGGGCTTGCCCATTTTGGAAACAACTTTGGAGATTGACGAGGTTTCTTAGAGTCTAGTATGTAAACATAGTTCCCAATATTTATGTCTTTTAATAAAGCTTATTTATGTTGTGTGATAAATTTGTTTTTGCGCAGAATCTAATAAATGTTGACAAGCCATGTCTCTGATTTGGTTTGCTCTATCTGCTAATTCACCCATGTAGTCATTAATGTTTGTGGGGGTGGTGTTGGAAGTGTTGAAAGGTGACCTGTAATTAGGTATATGCCAAATTAGTCTTTTGTTATAGTTAGAAGAAAATGTGGTGTGGTGCCAATAGAAGAATTCAAAGTGCTATTTTTAGAGATTTGAGCGAATAGTAGAAAATTACTTCAGTCATTGTGATTTGTGTTGACAAAATTGAGAAAGTTAACTACTTTTAGTGCCTCGCGCTCACAGATGGCATTTGATTGGGGGTGCCTAACAACTATGTTAAGTGATTTTATTTTCCACTGCGAACAAAGTTGTTTAAAGAACTCTGATCTGAATTTTGGGGCTAAGTCAGATATTAATATTTCAGGTGTGCGATGTTACATAATTACAAGTTCAAGAAGCGCTTGTGAAATGTCTTTAGAAGTATATTGTTTAAGTGACGTTAATTCGACATATCTTGTGAGTTGGCCTTTGAAAATGAGTATCTATTTTGATCATGAAACATGGCATAGCGGAAGAGAACCTAGAATGTCGCAGTGTACCCTTGAGAATGGTTCGATTCCTGGGGGATATTCTTTTATGGGAGCGAGTTTGGGAAATGCCTTTGACTCTATTGCACGAATCGCAATTGACACTAAATTATTTAATGCGCGTATGTAATTTGGGGAAGGTGCATAGTTCACTTGTAGGTCGACTGTGTGTTTTTCAGAGCCACAATAGTCCTGAAGCTAAAGTGGAATGTTGTGGTTCGATAACTGAGTGTATTCATGAGTCCGGTACTTCCGAGCAAATGTCGCCATTGTAAGTCTTTATAAGTATAAAAGCTTCTTGTACCATACATGTAGGGACGGAGGTGTGGGTAGGGTGGTATTGGGAAGTATTTGGAGAGTTTACATGCAGTTTATAGAGCGCGGTCCCAAACGAGGGCAACTTGCTTGTCTGTTGCATAAGATTTTTCCTGTGTAAGGAGAAAAGATTTTTGAGAGGGTGCGAGATGAGTAGCATATTGGTGCTGTAAGGTCTGGTGTAGGGGTGTAGGTGCTGTTGGGTGGAGAGTGGAGGTGGGCCTTCGACTTAAGACAGTCGGTATAACTTTAAGTTTGTCAGACTTTGGTATTGTATTTTGTGGGTTGGAGCTTTGAATAACGTGGTCCTAAGCGCTCCAGTCGACCCTTGAGTTGTTTATGTTTAAACCACTCAAGAGGTGAGTTTAATGGCTTGGTTGTCAGTTATCAATGGTGAAGAATAATCAAGAATTGTGTTCCCTGATTTCTTAAGATAAAGCCGAATCCATTGCTAGAGCTTTCCTGTTATAGTGTCTGTAATTTGTTTTCCGCTAATTAAGGAGAAGGCGGCTTCACAAAGAAAAGTGCATTTCTCTTGCTATTCTGGTGTGTTGATCAAAGAAAGCCATTTCCAAGGTAATGTTCTGTGTGCGCCGTGGTTAACGAAAAAAGGTTTGTTGTAACCCATGAAAATCCAATACTGTGGATGGAGAAGCTAAACGCTTGTTTAAGAAGTCGCAAATGCTGTTTGTTCTGGATTTCAAATGCACTGTGCATTTTTGGGTAATAGAAAGACTTGTTATAGACTTTGCGATTATTGAAAAATCTTTCACTAGATGATTGAAATAATTCAAAAAGCCCATGAGTGAGCGTGTTTCCGCAACATTTGTGGGAGATGTGAAGGATTGAAATGTTTGTAATTTGGCCGTTATTTAAATGCGTAAGCCAAGGAAAAGAACACTTGCTCGGAGAAAGTGACATTTAGAGAGTTTAATGCAAAGTTATTTTTCCGAAAAGAATCAAAAACTTTAGTGATATTTTGAAAGTGAGATAATATTGAGTGACCTATGATTAAAACATCATCAAGAAATAATTTGCAATCTGTGTCAAAGAGATGGGAAAGGGCTAATTCCATTGAGCGGTAAATACCAAAATTTATTCTGGTGGTGAAAAATTGTCCCTTTAGAGTGCAAAATGCGAGATATGGTTGTGATTCCTCCTCACTTTATACTGCATGATAAGCATCGAGGAGGTCTACTGCGGTAAAGGGGGAGATTTTACCTAATGTGTTGAGGAGATAATTTATGCATGGCAGAAGATAGCGATCTATAAATGTGAGAGAGTTTATATGCCTGTAATCGACCACTATTCTTGGACGGGTAGAGTTTTCTGTTTGTAAATTACAAGGAAGTGAGAATCTGTATGGAGAAGAGAATTGACTTATGTAACCTTTTGGAGAGAATTTGTACCCATATCATCTATGTGTGTGAGATTATTTGTGTGGAAGTCGTAAATCGTGGGGGCGATATAATGACTTTCAAAGGCGTCTGATGTTTAGTTGAACTGAGATAATTTTTTGCAAAGGGGCAAATGAGGGCTTATGCCATCGTCGAGAGCAATGACGAGAGAAGAGAGGAGAGAGAGAGAGACGAGAAAGGAAGAGAGAGAGAGAGAGAGAGAGAGAGAGAGAGAGAGAGAGAGAGAGAGAGAGAGAGAGGAGAGAGAGAGAGAGAGAGAGAGAGAAGAAGTTGTATAATTGGTCAAGCGAAGATTTGGGTCTTGTACAAAGAGTATCTCTTGAAGAAATAACGTTTAATAGATGAGAGAGAATTTCTTTTATAGTCGATAAGGAATGTGTTTTGGAAGGGCCAGTACTAGAGTAGTGAGACGTGTGATGAATGGTGGGTTCTAGGTTCATTCTAAAATTATTATGATTGGGTTTGCATGAAGAATGAGTGTTAATTTTTGGAAATGTTTGGTGGGACAGCGCTTAAATTTATGATGTGTTAATATTTATCCTTTATTGCATGTGCTAAGAATATTGCCGGGAGAGCAATAATCATTTATATGAGTGTTGTTAGTTGATAAAACTAAGTTATCTGAGGAAGGGTGGTGTATAATATGGTTTTTTTAGAATATGGGATGAATTTCAATAGTAAAAGTAGTATGAAGATTATACTATAACCCAGAGCAATGAGAACGGTCAATGAAAAAGATTGAAATTTTCATCTGAGTATAAGAGGTGGAATGAATTTTTAGTGTGAGAAGGGAGAGGTGGGAAGAGATGTAGGAGAGTCAACAGAAAGACTTATTTTTGTGAAGAAATGAGTCGGAAGTTATAATCTTTATCATTATTAGAGAGTCAAGAGTAGTTATTTTGTTGTGATGAGGGGATAGTTAAGGTGATGGATACGATGAATTTTGTGTAACGGAATGTGAATGGGAGATTGATAATTAAGGGGTGAAGAAGTCGGGGTAATAT
>JABUQX010088183.1:0-25000 GCA_015478945.1 Trachelipus rathkii
GTCAAACTTCTCCGACACCTCCTTGTACCTCCCCCATTCGGGGGAAATCCTCCTAGTATTCTTGTTTTCCTGGCAAATATTGCAACTTTTAATGTAATTTTTCACTCGGCTATGCATGAATTTGAATACGAAATCTGCTCTCAAAACGGTCAAGGTTCTTTTAACTCCCAGGTGGTTCGTATTATGTATTCTTGCTATCACATCGTCTACCAAATTTTCTGGAATTATTATTCTTGCGACTCCTGTCGAAATGTCAACTGCCAAAGATAACTCCTTACCCTCGCAAATGAAATCCTTATAAATAGCCTTCAATCCAGAAGGCTCTCCCCCTTTCATTAAAGTTTTGATGTACGGATCGGTCTCCTGCTCGACTGCTATGTCCTGGAAATCTATACCCTCCTTGAATCTATCCATTATCTCATTCAATCTCTTTTTAGTATAAGTTATAAGGTTTACGAAGAAATCATCAAAATCGTTGTTATTAAATCCCTCATCGGTATCCCCCGCCCTGATTACGGCTATCATCATCGTTATTACTACTATCATCATTATCACTATTATCACTATTATTACTATTATTATTATTATTATTATTATTATTATTATTATTATTATTATTATTATTATTATTATTATTATTATTATTATTATTATTATTATTATTATTATTAAAATATTCTATTAATACCTGTTCCTTCTCGACTCGCGTTCCAATGTTCAATCCTTTTGTTATAGTATTTAAATGTCCCATCTTACTAGACCCTTCCCCCGATCGTAAGTCGGTTTCCATAGCGATCTCATCTGTTGGAGAGAGTACCGTCCACTCTCCATTTTCTATGAAGGCTAATTTTAAGTCTAATTTCTTAATATTATTATTATTATTATTATTATTATTATTATTATTATTATTAAAATATTCTATTAAATCCTGTTCCTTCTCGACTCGCGTTCCAATGTTCAATCCTTTTGTTATAGTATTTAAATGTCCCATCTTACTAGACCCTTCCCCCAATCGTAAGTCGGTTTCCATAGCGATCTCATCTGTTGGAGAGAGTACCGTCCACTCTCCATTTTCTATGAAGGCTAATTTTAAGTCTAATTTCTTAAGTTCTATATGTTCGTTTTCTTCATTTAGCTCGTTCAAGTGAAAAGTTAATTTATTTTTGGCTTTAGATATTAATTTGAACTCGATGTCAAAGCTTGCTATCGAATCCCATAACCTTATTTCTCGGGCATCATGCATTTTATCTGTACTTTTCTTTTTATAGTTCATGATAATGCCATTATTGCATGTGCAAATTGTAACCTTGCGATTCGCTATCAAATAAGCATACTTTTGCAAGCTATTATTGATACACATTAATTCCTTCGTGATTTGCGGGTATCCCATTTCTGCCTCGCTCAGCACCGCGCTATACAAGGCAAAGATTTTAGTTGGATTCTCGTTTCCCATTAAGGCGCTTGCCATTGCAACATCACTCACTTTCGTGTACAGTTGCAACTCTGTTTCCTCACCAGTAAACAATAATAAGGTAGCCTTTATCATTGCTGCCTTTGCTTCTTTAAAAGCCCGTTCGGCATCTAGGTTCCAGACTATTTTCTTGGTCGAAGCAGGTTTCTTCTTTAACATATTAGTCAATGGTTGCAATAACCGGGCAGCGTCTGCTATATTGATTCGGCAGAAGTTGTACAGGCCAAGAAACGCTCTAAGTTGCCTAATGTTGACAGGCCTCGCAACCTTCACTATTGCTTCTATCTTCTCCTGACTAGGCAGAACTCCCTTCTCGCTAATATTGAAGCCCAAGAACTCTAATTCTTTTACCGCCAATAAGCACTTTTTGGGGTTAAGGCAGATTTTCATGTATTTTAAACTTTTGAAAACTTCTTCTAAAGTCGCAATATGTTCTTCTATAGTTAAGCTCGAGATAAGTATATCATCTAAGTACACGAAACAATATTGACATGAGTCTCTGCCAGGCGCTAGATGAGCAGTTGTGACCCTGAATTAGATAGTTGAAGCTATAGTTCCCGAAGGGGCACGTAATGGTAAAGTACTTTTGAGTTTCTTCCTTGACAGGAATGTTGTAATAGGCCTGGCGGAGGTCCAGCTTTGTCAACAATTTGCAATGTTGCAATTGGAAAATTATATCTTTAATTTTAGGCAGCGTAAAATTATCTGAGACCGATCTCTGGTTAAGCAGTCTCAAATCTACCACCAGTCTTACTCTCCCATCCTATTTTGGTAGGAACGACACTGGAAACTGCCAGTTGCTCCTCGAACGTTTTATAACTCCCGACTCCAGCAACTTATTGATTTCTCCCTTCGCTCTCTCATATAAGTGCGGCGCAATTCTTCTGCTTTTCAATTGTATGGGCTCTCCGCTAACCTCAACATGGTACGGGTAATTGTCCGCCAACTCGCATAGAATTTCCCTCTTTAAAGGGTTATGCTCATCCTCCCTCCCCCCTTTTTCAATAGTATTACTACAACCGATTTCATTCCCTTCATTTTTGTAGGTTGCGCAGATTAAGCGCCACCTGGCTAGCTGTTCATTTTTCAAGTTTAAATTGGGCTCTTCGTAAGGGTTTAAAAATATTTCCTTATATTCTTTAATTAAGTTATTAATCATTTCATTCTCACAAAGAGGAACGTCCAAAGAAACAGAAGACAGAGGTAAAACAGAATTTTGTATGTCCGAAGAGATGTCAAAAGCTTTATTGTCAATTGAAACACAGCGATTAGTCTCAGGGTCGAGTAGGTAGTGATATTTAAAGTCGATAATAAAGCCATATTTTTTTAAGAAGGGCATGCCGAGGACGTTAAAGTTAATGTCTGCTGTGAAAGCGTAAATGTCATAGAGTTTCCCCAACCCAATGTCGACCTTAATTAAATTTTTGCTATAAATATATATAAATTCTCCATTCGCGGCTTTGACAGTGCCAATAGTGGCACCTTGCTTATCTATTGCAGAAGCTCTGGTAAGATCAAGGCAGCTCCCCGAATCTAGTAGGTAAGACTCATTACTAGTTTTATCTGAGGCAGTTTTTTTCGAGTTGCCAGACACTCCTATATTCATATTGTCGTACAAATTACATGCAATGTTTCTTAATTCTAATAACCCCTGATCCCCTTCAATAGGAAGAGAAAATTCCTTCTCTTTAAAATCAACACAATTTAGCCTTAAAAAATGAGCTTTTCCCTGACCCTTTAAATTAACAATTTGGTCATCATTACTATTTTCTCCTGCATGCGTAGGATTACAATTCAGTTTTAAACAGGAACTGATCTCCGTCGCCTCCTCAGCCACATTAGTGCGAAAGTGAGTTGGCCTCTGCGACTCACTGTCAGGCGTAGTTTCCGCCTCTAGAGTCACAGCATGATCAGTCGCCATAGCTCTAGGTTCACTTTTAATATTTCTATTATTGTTATAATCATTGCCAAAATTGTTATTTCTACTCCACCTATAATTATTATTATAATTATAAAAATTGTCATACCCATAATTATTATTATAATTAAAATTTTTACCAAATTCATAATTGTTATTATAATTAAAATTTCTATTACCATGGCAGTTACTGTTAAAACTATTGTCCCTATCATAATTGCAATTATCATTATAATTATTATAATCATTATAGCTGTATTTATTATAATTACCATATCTATTATTATGATTACTATAACAATTGAAGTTTCTTCTGTAATTATTATTACAGGACACATGTGCATTGAAATCTTTATTTTTAAATACCTTACCACCTTGCATGGGTACCCTTTCTCGGCCTATGGGATGATACATATGCCGACTTAAGCGTTTCCTTGCTGGGAAAACTCAGGAGTCGCCCTCTGCGCAGTTGGAGTTTGGGGACTTTGGGCGATTAGTTGATACATTGCACAGTACCGACCCTCGCATTTGAAAGCACGGTGAAGAAATTTTTTGTGGAAGAAGCATAAACCCTCCGTGCTTGCTTCTATCGCGACGGTGCCAAATCTCGAGTTGATGGAGCCCTTCCTCCTTGAATTTTGATCAGCGTTCGCGGCGGTAGGGTTTTTCGAAATTTGGTATAGCGTTTTCATCAGGTCTGTGATGCTTCTAATGAGAGCGAGCATCTCTTGGGTGCTCTTTTCTTGTGCGGCTATCAAGCGGACGATCTCGCTCTCGTGAGTGGAAGATTCTTCGGGTTCAGATTGAGATGAGTTGTCTCCTTCTCTTATTCCCTCGTTTAAGAGAATTTCTTCAGAGAGAGTTTGATTGGATTTTAGGATTTGGGATCGAGTTATAATAGTCATACTTTTTTTTTTTTTTTTTTTTTTTTTTTTTGTTATAGCGGCTTTATCGTCCTTCACGCTATACTTTTTGGGAAATTTGAATTGTGTTCTCTTTTTCACTATCACTTTGAGATGGCACTTTTTTCACACTCCACTGTTTCTCTCACTTTGGTTTTAATTATGCACTGCTTGGATTTCACTGTTTTAGATTATTTATTATGATTTCATGTTTGTTTGTATATTAGACGGTTGTTTGTTCGAGTCACTCTGGGGTCACCATTTCTTGTACTAAACTTAACTAGTTAGGTACAGATGATATAAGAAAGATTGTCACTTTATATGTTTATTTCTTAGAATTAATTACTTAAAATTTCACAGTCAATAATAATAATTGTTATGAAGTTATTAATGCTTCACCTCGATTAAATATTCAATATAAAAATTAGTCATTCAAATAAAAGAACATTGGTCTATAATGATAACCAGGCTTTGTAATGCCAACACTCTTACAAATTGTTTCTCCTCATATTGTGAAATTCTGAAACTCCCATTTATAGTTTAAAGTTAATTAATTTAATATTTCACAAAATAATAATAGTTCAGATGATATTGTTCATTAAAAGAAAATGAGGAGTATTTCTATATTGAACTATCAGTTTATAACATCGAAATGTTCTCACAGGCAACAATCTTCCCTTAATACAGGATTGTAATTAATAACGAAGTACAATTGATGATGAAGTGCACAAAAAGTATAATATGGTTAATCATTCTATTAATTCTGGATAATCAACCTTCATAACGCTAACTTCATCTAAAACATTACCTCTTTTTTCGTAGCTTCGAGGCAAACTCTCGCCAAGTCAAACACTTTATCTCGTCGGTTAAACCAATTGGTTATATATTGTCAGGATTAATAATAATTCGCATTTAAAATCAGCATGCGTGTTACACTGCATCAATTTATTGTATATTGACACAATTAATAGCAATTATTGTTAAAATTTAATATAGATTATTGCACAGTCATTTTTAAAACGATCGGTTTCCGTAACGCTAAACAATTTTAACGCACCTTCGCTCTTTGAAATGCAAGCGCAGACTAACCCTCTCGGCAGCGCCAAAACCGTTAAAATATTTCTATCATAAATCCAACCTCTTATATTATATATTATATATATATATATATATATATATCAGATGTGGGCAGTAGTGGGAGTACAGATTCGTCGCTACTCTCTTTGAACTCGGCCTGGGAAATGCCTTACACTTACTAACGGGTAGAGTTTGAGACATGGTATCTCCCCCAAGCTTGACACCCCGTTTAGGGATGACGTAAACTCGTCGTAGACGAGGTTATGTGGTCATGCACCCCCCGGAGAGGGCTGCTGGCCCACAAACCTTGGATATTGACGTAGAAGGATGAAACTTGGAATACAATCTTCATATAAGGTAACCTCATCGTAGACGAGGTTACATGGCCGTACATCCCCCAGAGTGGGAGGTGCTGGCCTCTCCAAGTACGAAATGACCGTAGAAGGACGAAACTTGGTATACACCGTTTATATAAGGTATCCTTGTCGTAGACAAGGTTAAATGGCCGTGCACCCCCTAGAGGGGGGTGCTGGCCCCCTCCAAGTAGGAAATGACCGTAGAATGATGAAACTTTTCATACACCCTTCTTGTAATGTATCCTCGGTACAACCGAAGTAAAGTGACGCTATACCCTAAGGTGTTGGGGCTATGGCCCAATACCTTGAAAATGATCGTAGAAGGATGAAACTTGGTATAAGCCTTTCATATAAGGTACCCTCGGTGCAGCCGAGGCAACGTGACGCTACGCCCATTGAGGAATGGGGCTGTGCCCCAAATCCTTGGAAATTGACATAGAAAGATGAAACTCGGTATACACCTTTCTTATAAGGTAACTTCATCACACAAGAAGTTACGTGTCGCTACGCTCACATGGTGTTTGGGCTGAGCCCCAAAATCTTGGAAATTGACATGGAAAGATAAAATTTGGAGAACACAGGGAAGAAGAAGGATAAATAGGACTGGAGGAAGAGCACGGTGCTTGAGTTGACTCAAGGTCTTATTTTAATATATTAATTACTTTTTAAATTTTATTATTTATTATTTTTTTTAAATTATTTATTTTTTAAAATTTTTATTTATTTTTTGCTTTATTTGTTTAAAACATTTTGTTTTTACTAAAAATTTTATGCTTTTCATGTTTATAACTTAAAAAAATTGCGTTTTTACATACTCTAAAGCAGTAAATCAGTAAATCAAACCACCCACCTCATCCTCCCCCCCCCATCCATGATCTATTGATTCAAGTCATATTTTGTATAACATAGCAACAAAACTTTTATTCTTTTTATGTTTATAATAAAAAACTTTTATTTTTTTACTTTACACCTAAGCAGTAAATCAGTAAATCAGAGCCACCCACCTTACCCTCCCCACCCCATCCATGATCTATTGATCTATTGATCTATTGATTTTAGTCATATTTTGTATAACATAACACAAAACTTTTATTTATTTTTATTTTGTTTGTTTAAAAAATATATATATTTTTACTAAAATTTTTATTCTTTTTATGTTTATAACGTAAAAAAATTGCGTTTTTACATACCCTAAAGCAGTAAATCAGTAAATCAGTAAATCAAACCAGTAATCAAATCAGTAAATGACAAAGTTTTATCCAAAAATAACATAAAAATAAGTTCTTTGAATAAAATATCATAGTAAAGTGTAATAGTTTACTGATTTTAAACCAGTAATTTTTCATCCTTAAATTAAACAGCACCCCTCCACTCCCCTCCCACCTACCCTTCCATGATCTATTGATCTATTGATTCAAGTCATATTTCGAGTATCATTTTGGATAAACGTAACATAAAAATAATAATAATAAATAAAAATCAGCCAGTTTCTCCAACGTATACGAGTAGATTTTGAAAATCTGATCGATTTTAATTTTACTAGTCGAATAAAAAAAATCTGTAGAAGATTTTTCTCATTTTTTTTTTTTTTTTTTTTTTTTGGGGGGGGGGCAATTTACGTGAAGAAAATTTGAGTCATCGTAGAAATGAAATGCAATGAAACTGCTTGCCATTCGATAGCATGTATTACTTTGCAACATTAATTCTCAGCTATACTCTGGAACCAAAAACGAAGTATCGAAACAGAATTGATGAAGTTCCAGACAATTGTATAAATTTAACAATTAAAAAGCAAGATATAAAAAGAATTTGCAAATAAAAGAAAAATCACGCCTGTAAATCAGTATTTTAAATCTTCAAAGCCAGGTTTTCGGACGTAGATTTTGAAATTTTAATCGATATTACCACTGCCAGTCGTCTAAAACAAGAATCTAAAGAAGTTTTCTTTTCATTTCTTTCTTGGGACAATTTACGCAAAGAATTCACGAGTTTTCGATGTTTGCAAATAAAGTATTGATACATATTTAATATGAAAACAATTATATATTAATTATATATGTGTGTGTGTGTGTGTGTTGTGTGTGTGTGTGGTGTGTGTGTGTGTGTGTGTGTGTGTGTGTGTGTGTGTGTTAAACGTTTTCGAGAATTCTGTTTGATAAGAAAACAAATAATCGATTATATTTTTTAATTATAATTACTTATTAGGATGATTTAAATTATTAACATATTAAAAGAAAAGGGGGGAAAAATCTAATATTTTTTTACAATGACATATTTCATTTAGAGACGTCATTGTAATGCAATGATGTCAATTTTTAAGGCGGCTACACGCGCATGCTTGAATTTGCCAAACTATTTAAGACGTTAGCCGAATACAGCTTTGAGTGGATGGATCATTTTTGGCGAACATTCGTGGTTCGGCCTGGTTCGTTATATTCCCGAACTTTTTCCATCGCTTATCGGTAAATTGACACACATCAAAGGATGCGAATGTTCAGAAATTACCTTCGTCCACACATTCGTTATTGTTTCGGCAATGGAAGTCTGGGTTATTTTATGTTCGGACCAAACCTATCTTATTAAGGTTTACCAAAATCTTGAAAAACAGAATTTTAGTGCTAGTGTATCAACATTTAAGGAGGGGTGGGGAAGTGGAAATAGGTCTGTTAATAGATGATAACATGAAGAAGTTCCTCCACTTTGTGAATATGAAGTTTGAAATCCTTTAATAGAGCTTGCTGTAGGCTTTAAGCATAATAGGCCAATAAATTCCACTTACAAGTTATTTAGGAAAATACAAGTAAGCCTAATATGTTAATAGATTATATTACAGTAATTATTCTTTCCAATTTGTGATTAATATGAAGTTTTAGGAATTCCACCTAAATAGAACTGTAATAGGTCAAGAATTTGAATTAGGGCCCCCCCAAACTGCTGGGCATGCCCTTTGACAAGTTAATTACAGTCACACCTTCACTATAAGGTGCTTCAGCCTATAGTTCAATTGTTATTTAAGTGAATTTGCCTTGTTAAATCTAAAAGTGCTGCAATTGTTTAATTTCCTCTTCCAAAACTTTCTTTCATTGTCATTAATAATAAAAAAAAGGCATAGGATTGTTAATAGACGACAGCAGGAATTAATTTCAATTTGTGAATATTTAGTTTGGAGAATTCCACCTAAATTGATTTGCTGTAGAATAGGCACATAGGCCAGTATATAGTCAGGATGAATAACTTCAAAACCAATTTTTATAAAAATTATATCGGATATTCTAAAAAACGTTATAATGAAGCATAAAAAAAGAGAATAATGACTGATGTCTACTAAAGCCGTTTTCGTTTTTGAATTTGTACATACGAAACGTAAGAAATGCTCGAGTTTGCGTTCGTTTTTGTCAATCTGCAAAATCGTGAAAATCCTCACCAAACGTAAGGAATTTCCTTAATTCTGTAAGGTTGCTATTTCCCGTGCTTACCGAATTTAGCACGTTCTTACGAAAAAATGTTAACAAACAAGATGGCGACGTGGTTGGCCCTTTTAAATTGATAAAGATTCCATTCAAATAAAATTAGCATTAGATCTAAATATATAATCTCTAATACGGTTAAACATAATAACAATCGTCTCGACTCTGCAAGGTCTATTGAAGAATATTAACATCGATATATCTATCACTGCTATTTATATCTGTTTTATTCAAAATGACGTGTCCATCCAACATGCTTGATTACAGAATATAAATAATTATAGTAACAGATACTTTTTGAGAGAATCGCGTTGTACTATATCGACGAAATCGGTGTTAAGAATATGATGTAAGTTATATAATTATAGATATAACAAGTGTCAAAACGAAAGGAGATATAATAGATCTCTCTCTATATATATTTGCTTATTACGAATTCTACAGGTGTATACAACTATGGTCTAAATACTGTTCGATCAATTCAAAACATAAAAAAACTATATGTGAACTTTATTATATATATATATACGCATAAACTCTATAACATTGATAAGAAATATATATAGAGACACTCTACATTTTTATATAATTCATGGAAAATGCTAGTTGTTCATAAATAGTGAATGAGTATTGAAAAATATCGGAAATAATATAGATGGTTTTTATTTTATTTTCGATTAACAATTACTTTCACAGGTCGATGTCGCTCACACTCCCCCTTTGTCGGTAAATTCAAATTTCCAGGGAATATAAACTTGTGGAATATCAGGTACGGAATGATTTAAAAAATGTATAAATATACCCCAAGTATCGTATTAATTCGGTTAAGAATAAAGAGTACTCTATATATGATATTGTTCTAGCACTAAAATATGTGAAATATTAAAAAAAAACAAATTATATAATCAAGAGCATTAAGAGAAATGTTTACTGAAGGTTTGCAGTAGCTTTTAGTTTTTGTTTTGTAATATACAACACAACAGACAATATATATATATATATACGCCCCCTCCCCAGTAATATACGCTACCATATATATCAACGTATATATTATTATATAATATATAATATATATATACTATAATAAAGCTATAGACCTACAAATATATATCTCAGATATAGTACTATATATATATATATATTATATTATATATATATATACGGTATATATAATATATATATCGTCATATATAGTGGTGACTGAGTTGGGGTCCCGCTACCACTTATTTCTCCCTAGAAATGTTCGTGATCGCCGCAAACGAGCTTGTATCTTTCGGCGAAACTGTGTGAATCTTCTGGATACATGGAATGTTAGAGGAATAAATAGTGAGTAGAACAGGAGAGAGGTGATGGATGTATTTAGAAATTATAAAAATTTGATCTGCTTGCTGTGACTGAAATAAAGATGAGAGGAAGTGGAGAGGACGAGTGGTGTGGAGTCAAATGTGTGTATGTGTATGTGTGTGTGTGCGCGCGCTCGCGCTGGAGTGGAGAGGAATGAGAGGGGAGAGAAGGAGTTGCAATTCTGAAAAGTGACTTGTGACACATCTATGGTTGAATTTGTCTGTGTGAGTACCAGAATATTAATGGTCAAATTTAAGCTGGAGAAGGTTAAAGTATGTATGATTATAGCACATGATTCATATGAGCGTGATGTTGAGGAGAGCGAGACTTTCTGGGATAATCTGAAGATGGTTTGGACTGGGTGAGTACTGAGTCTGGGCTTCAGAATAAATGGCATGTTATTCAACTTAACTATTCTGTTTCTGGTGTATGTTGCTCATCATACCCCCAGGGCCCAATCTAGGGTACAAATGGGAGGATAAAGAAAGAAAGAAAGGATATATATGTATGTATGTATATATATATATATATATATATATATATATATATATATATATATATATATATATATATATATATATATATATATATATATATATATATATATATATATATATATATTATATATTATATATGGTATATATATTATATATATATATATATATATTATAATATATATTATATATATATATATATATTATATTATATATATATTTATATTATATTATAATTAATATATATATAATATATTATATATATATATAAATAATATTTATATATATATACTAATTATGATATATATATTATATTATATAGTATACTATATATATATAATATATTTATATATATATATATATATATATATTTATATATATAATATATATATCTTATCTATGTATTTACAGAGCATTGCATATATATATATATAAGTATTATATATATATATATATATATATTATATATATAATATATATTAGGGATGTAGTAATATTACGTTATATATATATATATATATATTATAGTATATATTATATATATTTATATATATTTAATATATTTATATATATATATATATATATATTATATATATATATATATATATATTATGATTATTATATATATATTATGATATATTAAGTATCATATATTTTTCAATGGAATATAAGAAAGTATGTCTTTGTAATCAAAATTTATTTATATATAATTATTATATATATATATATATATATATAGTTGGGTATCATTACTCAAAAACAAAACTTCGTTACCAGTTTACTCAAAAAAAGTAACTTCTTTACAGTTTCTCCGTTTCTTCGCAACGAAATGTAACGAAGTTACAGTTACTCGTTACTCGTTATCCCGTTACTTTTATTATAGTAAAACGAAACTCGCAGAGTACGCCTTTTTAAGTTCCTTAGGGAGGTTTAAGAGTACCTATTATTATTATTATTATTATTATTATTATTATTATTATTATTATTATTATTATTATTATTATTATTAAAATTATTATTATTATTAGTTTATCATTTCAGGAAATATTTTTAATGTGGGAGATAAAATATCTTCACTGTCTCGAAAGTTAAAATTTTGGATCTCGTCAGTGGAGCTAAACAATTTGGACACTTTTCCAAAACAGGATTTTCTTGAAAAGGGAACTAACCCAAATGGTCGAAACGTCATTAAAAAAAATTCAGGTGTCCAAAGCGTCGACAGGAAAATGGTCGACAACATTTTCTCATAAGGTGTCCAAATCGTCGACGCATCTTTTGAGATAAATCCATCCAGGTTAGGTTATGTTAGGTTATGTTAGGTTAGGTTAGGTTAGGTTAGGTTAGGTTAGGTTAGGTTAGGTTAGGTTAGGTTAAGTTAGGCTAGGTTAGGTTAGGTTAGGTTAAGGGTATGGTTAGGTTTAGGTAGGTTAGTTGTAAGTTTAAGGTTGGTTATTAGGTTTAAGGCTAGTTAGGTTAAGTTTGTTTGGGTAGGTTGAGAAAACCTAAATTAACTACAAATGAAGTATGCCTAAGCGGCATGTCTGACACATTTTGTTTACCAATGTTTACAAAGTACTCTTTTATCGAAAATAGTCTGAGGGAACAGATTTTTTGTAAAAAATGTCGACCATTTTCCTTGTCGATCATTTTCCCTGTCGACCATTTGGGACTAGCTTCCTTGAAAACTCGAAGAAGAAATTCGCAGTGACATTGTAGGTCATAAATCAGTATCTTCCATCCTTAAATGAAAATTTTAATATCCGGGATCGAAATCCTTTCGTATAGGATAAATCAGCCAGTTTCTCTCCACGTATACAGTAGATTGTTGAAAATCTGATTGATATTAATTTTCTGCTAGTCGAATAAAAAAATTTGTAGAAATTTTTTTTCTATTTTTTTTTTTTTTTTTTTTTTTTTTTGGGGGGGGGCAATTTACGTGATAGATATTGAGTCGTCAGTAGTAGGAGAGGAGATTCGGCGATGTGAAGGCGAATTGTTCGCATTCTTGCCGATGCCGAATATATATTTCGCCGAATTGCCGTAATATTTTTTTTTTTTTTTTTTTTATTTTAATGCTATTTTTTTTTTTTATTTTTTTTTTTTTTTTTTTTTTTTTACAGCCGTGGGTTTTTGACCGTCGAATTGCCATTTAGGGTGTTTCCCGTTGGATTTTCGACGAAGTGCGTTTTTTTTTTCCGCTAATGCAAGACCCCGGACCGATCACAGTCCGCTACCGGAAGCCATTGCGCAACGGCCCTGAAACGCCCAACCGGAAACCCTGCGCCTAAATAACGCCGAAAGGCTTCGGTTCGCATTGACCGCCCTACTCACGATTCGTTTTTTTCTTTCTATAGCTCAGCTACGTTTATGGACCATTTTTTAGTTCGTAATAATTACGAATGTTATTACGAATGTTATTCATATGACGTCACAGGATAGCTGAAAGGATTTCAATATAATTCGCTCCGTAATGGAACAGATATGGTTTGTTCAAAGGTACAACAATATATAATTTTTTATTTCTTAATTATTATTAAATATTATACTTCTAAATGGTAATATATATTATATTATATATTATTATATATTAATAATATTCATATAATATTTTATATATATATATATATTATTATTTATTATTATATATATATAGTATATTATATAATATATTATTATATATTATTATATAAATATTAATATATGTATATATATATATAATGATAACTACCACATTTTTAGATTACGATAACTATATATATATAATTTCCAAATACTTCTTACTCTTTCACTGCTGTATAAAGTAAAATAAAAAGAATTAGGAAGAAGGGTGGTTTTCGATCCTTTCTCCTTTTTTTTTTTCCAAACTCTTCATTACCTAAGGCCAAGAGTTCTCTAGCTTTAAGCTTACACGCTGGAAAATAAGCGACTCTGTAAGTCGTTCTAACCTGTTTTAAATGGTTTATAATGATTGTTTTTTTTCCTTATTGGGATCTAAAAGTTCATTCCAATGCATTTTAACTTATATATATTTCGAATATACAATAAATACAATGGTAAAGAACATGGTCCAGTTTTGCTTTCGAGTTCACGGTAAAGGGTTATATAACTAATTTTACCTCTTTGAACTATAATTTAATTTTACCTTGAAGAAAAGGACTTACCTTTCTTCGATATTTGTGTGTAGATTAAGGCCATTTGCCTAAAGGTCACATCGGAGACAAAGGGTATGAGTTGAAAATAAATTATTTTATCATTTATGCTTTATATTATATAATATATATAATATATATATATATATATTATATATATATATATATAGTATATATATCTATATAATATATATATTACTATATTATATATATTATATATATTAAGGCAAATATTATTATATGAGGAGCAATTTTAACCCAAAATAAGCATGATAGGAGGCCTTTCTTCAATACCGGAATATTCCTATCATCAATTTCCAACGACAGTATTATATAATATTATTACAGTTTTTAAATATTTACCATAATATTTTGAATATATATATAATTGTATATTTATATATATATATATATTATATTATATTATATTATTATATATATATTATATATATGTATATATATATATATATATATATATATATATTATATATATTATATATATAAATTAATATATGATAGTATATATATATATTTAATTATATTATATATATATATAATTATATATATATATAGTATATATGTGATATACATATATTATTATATAATTAATATCATATTATATATATATATTATTATAATTATTATATATATATTAATATTATATATATATTATTATATATATATATATCATAATATATATATATATATTTATAAAATATTATATATAATATATTTATATTATATTAGTATATTACATTATATATATTTATTTTATGTTCGTATATTTCACATAGTTTCTTATAATGACGGAATGACGATGTTCCATCCATATGTGAACCTCGCTTCGATTATGTATTAATGAGGCGAGATATTCTGTTTTAGATACTTTTTTCAATAAATTATTTTATTTATTATTTATTATTATTATTATTATTTTATTATTATTTATTATTATTATTATTTATTTTATTATTTATTATTATTATTACATATTTGAAATTTCAATTCTGTTTCACTAATGGCTATTTTTAGCTATACATGTGTTCGTAGTGTTATGAATTAGTTCAACAGGCTCTGACCCTCTTTTACGCTTAAGCGATTTGTTTTTATTTCCATATGCCCTTACAGCCCTTAGGCCTTTTATGCCTTTCCATCTCTTATCACAGCGTTTTTTACCTTTTGGCATTTCATTCAGATGTGTTAGAAGCACATTCTGCTTTACTGTTTTACACAGCTTTAGTTGATCTGTAAAATACAGATTTTTTAGTTTAATTAACATACTTCTTCATATACATACCTTAAAGCCAGTAAATCATATCGCATTTTTGCATAGCAACGTGTGAATTATTGTTGAATCATTATTACATGTGATTAATGCATTTAATGCATTATTATGCATTTCTGATGCTATTCGTATGCATAGAACATGATACTTTAATCTTTTGTCGTTACGTTCTTAAGTTAGGTATTATACATCGAATATTCGATTATCTCGATAAATAATTAATCATAAAAATAAAAAAAAATAAAAAAAAAAAAAAAAAAAAAATTAATTTTTTTTTTTTTTTTTTTTTTTTTTTTTTAATTATTCAATTATATATTTATAATGCAATTAAATTTTTTTCTTATCAAAGAATCGTATTATATTCGTTTAGATTAATAAATCAACCCAAAGTCCGCTAACTCTTTATCTCAGATGTTCGTTAATCTAACGAACAATGTATATTACAACTCTCGTATCAATGTACTAACATCATATAATCTCTTTTTCTCTGCACTATTACTTTAGTCCACACTTTTTAAATGAATGTTACTGTACTTATTATTAAATTATGATAATAATATCAAATAATTATTACAGGATATAAAATAATTATTATTATTTACATTTTATTATGATATCGAAATATGGCGTTATTATTATTATATTTATATTATATTATTATATCTATATATTATATAATAATATATATATTATAATATATACGTTATATATTATATATATATATTTATGGATTATAATATATTATATATATAATATTGTTCGTTTTTTTTTTTTTATATATCATATTTATATATTATATATATTATTTATATTGTTATTATTACTATATATATTATTATATATATATATCTAATATATATATTTATGAAGTACTTTATATTATATATAATTATTTATTATTAATATAATTAACGGTTATATGATATTAATGTAATAGTAAGTATAGTTATATATTTGAAAGTGTAAGGTATTTTAATATGAATATTATGATGCTGGAGGTGTTTATATATTAATATATTATATAAGTATGTGTAACTAGGTACTAGGATTCGTACTATAAACGTGATCATATAATCACAGCGTAGGAGGTGAGTGAGAGCATAGCTATATATATATGATACACGTGTGGTATTATATACTACCTGGTACAGTGTGGTATCCTCACTACGTAGATAGGTTGTATGGCGTGTTACATACTAGTTATAGGACTCACTCTCAATTAGCTGATTATATTGATATATTCTACTGATCATTATATATATATATTATAGGTATATGCTATATATATATTATATATATGTGAATATACTATATATATATTATATTTTACAAAATATTTTCCACATAGAAATATTGAGTTAGATATATTATAGGTTTTATTTGTAGTACTATATTTATTTAATATTATATATAATATATATATATATATATATATGTAATATTTATATTTATTATATATTATTTATATATAATATATATATATTTTATTATATATATATATATTTATATATAATTAGTATATATATTTATAATTATAATATATATATATATATATAATTATAGGTTATATATATATATTATATATATATATATATTATTATATATATTATTTATAGATATATATTTTATATATATTGAAATTGCTACAAATGACTTGCCTTTTAAATCAAAAGGAGCTATGTCGGATAACGAGTTTATGCAGACGTATGTTGTAAACATTCTTGAGCCTGATATAATACTAACTCCTCCATGTTTCCCTGCCTGAAAAAGCTGCAAAGTAGTATGGTTGTCACATAAGATGACCTCGCTGACTTCCTTGTAAGTCAGGCTAAAGGGTTCGTGTCTCATATTTGTTTTAGCAACCAATTTTTATTGAGAGGAAGTCATTCAGATGATTCCATCTTCATATTATTATCATCGATAAGTTGTTATCTCGTTCATTGCTTTTACTGTGATCGTTCGTTGTATCTGATTGTTTTCATACAGATCCATTCATGTCCTGAATCTATTCATAACCTGCGTTCAAGTTTACTTTATGCTTTAGAAGTTTCCGAATTATTAGTATCTCTTTCTTTTTATTGATTGTAACACCTTTGACTTTTTACAAATATATTTTATATTACCTTCCTTAGTTCATATTCTTGACAGCCATGAGGATTTTAGGGTCCTTGTGCATACATAATGAATCATTATAGCTTCTTGGACCGGTTATTCTGCTATTTCATCTGTTAATTTCGCCTAGGAAAGTTACATGTATTGGTACTTTCAATCGTTTTTCCAGCCCGCTTACATAGAATACATAGAATTCGTATCACAATATAATGTTGTCTTTGCTTTTTACCTTTAAGTAATTCGTGATTAAGTTTATGCGGCATAGTGCCTCGTAAACGATGCTATAGAGAGAGAGAGGCTATGCAAAAGGTTCCCATCTAATATTTTTATTATAAAATTCAATATCAATTAATTCATTATCATAACGTTCATTGCAAACTTTTACGAAATTCATCAAAATTAAAGCTGAAATAAATTGTCTAAAGTTACTCATTTTAATAACCCTCTATATATATATTATATATATATTAGTATTATATTATATATATTATATATTATATATTATTATATTATTATATATTATATATATATATGATAATTATATATAATATATATATATTATATATTTATATTATATTATATATATTATATATTATATTATATATAATATATCATATTTTATATATAAATATTATTTATATCAGAGCTAGGTCGCGCCCTATAATTTTTTTGTGATGTGCGCCCTGCGCTTATGCCCTACATAGGTTTTTCATCGTTCCTAGTGCAAGCCTCTAGCGCCTATGCGCCTATTTATTCTTGGTCCACATTAGTTGCTGTTTTGCCTTATGCTCTGTGTGCAGTATGTATTGAAAACATATACGTAATAGTGTAATGTCAAATTTAATTTGTAACAGTAAACTTAATGCGATATGTAAATGCTATGTTTTATTAAGGAAGAAAAAATTTTTTATAATTTTTGTCAATTAAATCATGTAAACTAATATTTACACGTCCTCTTTCACCTCAATGTTCCTGCTACCATTGTTTTTCCCTTGGAGGTTCAACACTGGCTCAGAGGAAAGTTTGAAAAATTTTTCAGAGCCAAATGTTGTTCAATTTATATTTGTATTTAATGAAGTACTATATATCTATATATATCTTATATATATTAATATATATATATAATATATTATATATATATATTATATATATATCATATAGTTTTAGTAGGTTATATACTATATATATTATACATTATATATATTAATATATATATAATATATTATTATATTATATATATATTTAATTATATTACTTTTAATAAGATAGTAAAAAATTATTTTTGTATCGGAACCGTTTTCTAATGTTCATTTTACGACTAACTTTCAGTTATATATATATATATATATAATTATATAAATATATATATTATATATATATATAATATTATATATATATATATATATATTATATATATAATATACTCGAGTTAGTACCGTAATAAAATTATTTTTTTTTATATTCGGAATCCGTTTTCTATTGTTCCATTTATGAATACTTCAGTTATTTCTTTTCTAATTTAATTTTAAAGTATTTTGCAATTTTTTATTATTTTTGTATGCTTATTAATATTTTTTGTTATAGAACTATTATTATTTACATATAGTATTAAATATTATTCAACTATAAACATTCAGTATTTATAACAATTTTACCTATATTCCCACATATAAGATTGCTTTGGGTAGGATTAGTTTCTATTTTAATAGTGTTAAAAAGCGTTTATTTAATAGTGGCCTATTCTTTCCTTTTTATCGTTTTCACTTATGCGTAATCTTTTTGTTACTTAAATGCAATTATATCATTTATTCAAACACTTTACTATAAAATGAATTATAACTAAATGATTAAAATGTGTAATTTTTTTTTAAAAATCTGTTTAAGCATTTACATTTTTTCTATAAAGCCGTAATCTGTGCATGAGCACGATTGCAACGAGTGCTGAATTCACCTCTGATATAATTATTATATATTATTAAATATATTAATATATTTATATATATATAATTATATATATATTATAGGATATATATTATTATATAATGATATATATATTTATTAATTTAGTAGTATTTATATGTATTATTATATATATTTATATTATATTATATTTATATATATATTTTAAATCTTAATATATATTGTATAGGATATATCAATTTTAGTTTATTATATTTTATGTATTATATGTATACTATATTATATTTCAGATAATTTATAATAAATGCTGTATATATATAATAAACTATTACATTTGTATTATATAGGAATATATTAAAATATATATATATATATTTATATATAGTTATTAATATGGAGTATTATCAGCTTATTTTTTGTTATATACAGGTTATTTTGTTATTAGTAATTATTTTATATTAATTTATATGTATATTTAGATATATCGTATATATATATTTTATTTACTTTTTTTATTATATTTTTATATTTTATTATTATTATTTTTTTTTGTCTATTTATTATTGAGGTGTTACTCTATTACGTCTTAATTTATTAGTTGATTTATGAATTTTTATTTTGTAGATTTTGACTATAAGTATTTTTATTATTATTTTTGTTTTTTTTTTCTTTCCTTTATTTATTTTTTTTTTTTTGTTTTTTTCTTTTTTTTTTTTATTGTGTTTTATTTTATTATATTTTATTCTATTTATTTTGTTTAAGATTCATTGGCTTTTTTAGTATTAATATTAGTTTTCATTTTCTCAGTCGCTCTCTTACGCTTCACTACTATCTTCATCGCTCACTTAATGCTTTTTGAGTTTTTCTTGTTCAATGTTTGGCTTAACTATTATTGGTACAGAGTAATTAACTATGAGCCATTGTGTCTTACTCTAAATTTTTACTTGTTTTCTTTTAATAATATTTTTATTTCTGAATCCTCATTGCACCTTTCTGTACTTTACAGAGTTGATAGTTGTTTCTCTTGGGCGCATTTATGGTCGCAGTCTCTCAAGTGGTATCACACAACTCAGTTCCATATGTTATTATTATTATTATCCATATACAGATATAATAATATTAGTAATATATCTTATTTTACTAATAATATATATAAATGTTACTTAAATGTAATTTAATTTCAAAGTTAGTAATAGATAATTTAATATATATTATATATTATTATTAGTAATTAATAAATTATTTACTATATATATACTATATACTATACTAATATACTATATATAGTATACTTATCTTTACTTTGATATTTATATATACTTATATAGTGATATATATATAGTATATATAATTAAATATTACTGTAAATAGTAATTATATTATATATAATTAACTTATAGTATAATATATATATACATATATATATATACTATATATATTTTTATAATGTATATTTATATATGTATATATGTATGGTTATATATAGTTATATTATATATATATATTATAGTATTCTATATATATATATATATTATAATTACTTATATATATATATAATATACTATATTATATAATATATGATATTCTATATTCATTTCTTTTTACTTTTTTGTTTACATTTGATCATTTCAAAATCCGAATAAGTTTTTTTGTTGATCTATTATAAAATAGTTTGATAACTATTTTTAACATTTTTTTTTTAGCTTGGATTATTTTGAGCATTCTTTGAACCTGTTCATAAAATAATAATTTCGCTCATATACAGACTCATGATTATATATTATATACTATATATATATATGTAATATTTATATTATATATATAGTATATTATATAACTAGTATATGTATATATATATATATATATAATATATATTTATCTAATATAAGCTATATATTAATTACTGCTTTTTGTTCTTGACAATCTCCCAATGTTCGCATCTATGAATAAAGATAAGAATCCGTCAAGTTCTTTTACGCCATCTTGTGTTTTTTTTGCAGGTCTTTCGGCTATTGTTTTGCAACTGACTATTTTCCATGTTCACATAAAAATTTCAATGGAATGTTGATAATTTTAATGAACAAAAATAAAATAATAATAATAATAATATATAATAATAATAAATAATATAATAATAATAATATAAATAATAATAATAATATAAAATATAATACATAATAAATAATAATAATATATAATAATAATAATATATTATAATTATAATATATAATAATATATATTTAACAATATAATAGATAATAATAAATAACTAATTAATTAAATAATAAATAATAATAAATTATAATAATAATTAATAATTAATGAATATAATAATAATTTATAATAATAATAATATATATAAAATAATATAATAAAAATAAGTAATATTAGTATAATAATATTATAATAATCTATTATTATTTTTATATTCATATTATTTGCTAAGCTTAACTATTACAATCAATACTACTACTGTTGAGAAATAAAATATATAAAAGGGGTTCCAAACTTATCAATTTAAATCTTATTATTATGAGCGACTTTACAGACTTTTACGAATATTCTCAGAGATTAAACTGAAATAAATTTGTCTCTAAAGCTAGCTCTTTATATAGTCCTTTGTTTATAATGTATAGTATATATATGTCTGATATAACTATTATATATATTATATTAATTAACATATATATATTATATATACTATAAATATATTTATATATTATTATTATATATCAACCTTCTTTTTTACTTAGCCGTCCCCTCTATGCCGTGGCTAGTTGAATATCATCTCTCAACCACATTTCTTCTCTCTTCAATTGCATTTATTCATTTAAGCATTGAAGGACATCTTATATATTTGACTTAATTATTACTTAGATAAATATCATTTAGAAATTTAGAATTATATTTTTATATCTAGATAATATATTAATATAATTTAAATTGTAATATTAATTATTAATTATATGTTATTATATTATATTATGATAACTATACCTAGTGACATATTAGTTGATTGTACTCTGGAGAACACAAACTGGTTAGTAAACTCATAGGGTGGAGGATGATTCATGTTCACCGATAGGGGTTAGAGGTTGAGCTAAATGATTAAAATAGAAATTTTAGATAATATTAAACAATATTTGTGTGTATAATTGTATATAAAGATGGTATTATTTTTGCGATATACAGTGCTCCATGTATACGAAATATATCTATCCCTTTTAAATTCGATATACTGTTATTGATTATAGAGAGTAGGCTAGTTGTTTCCTTTTTATAATAGAAATTTTTCAATTTAATACTTAAATTTTTATTTATAATATTATGATTTTTATTATACTTTCAATATTATTTAATATTAACTAATTTACAATTTTATTAATACACATATAGTCTTATATAAATACTTGTCAGAATGATGCAGACTAAAATGAAGATACATGTTAATTTTCAGTTTATATCAATCTATCCGGTAATATTATCTTCGAATATAGTCGCGTTTGTATATGTCTTGCTTTCAACTATAAGTCATATAATTGTATATTGGGAATTTTTTTTTATCATAAGTATTTTAATGATATGTTCATATCAGTGATTAGTATGATATGAATGATGGTGGATAATGGATACACTGGACCTAATATATATATAATATAAGTTATATGTAATAATAAATAACAGATTTTATATTTATTTAATATTATATTATTATATATATTATTAGATATTAACTTATTTATTATTTTATATTATATTTATATTTTATTATATATATTATTAATTATTATTATTATTTAATTTATTATTATTAATAATTAATATTATTTTATTTATAGTAACTATGCCTATTGTTATCTTATTAGAATATGTATCTCTAATGTACCGTCTTCTTTTTTATTTGACAATTCTCTTATATATTTAGTAATACTTCATGATTCTTCTCTGTATATTAATTCAATTAGAATTATTTTTTTAATTATCTATTTATTTATTATTATTTTATTTCTGTCATATTATTACTTGATTGATTTAGTTCATTAATTTATGGTCTTTTTTATTACTTTTGTAATATTGTTTTGATTTTATTGTGCTTGTTTATTTTTGTATTTTATTTTAGTTGAGTATTATTATTTGTTATTTTATATTCTTATTTACTTCTGTACCGGTTGAATATGCACTTGGAATATTTAATATTCGCTGATATATAAATTTTAGATTTAATAATAATAATAATAAGAATGAGAAAATAAGACATAATTTAAACATTAAAGAAGCTATATTAATCATCCGATATTTCGTTATGAGAAGTGCTCATACCTAAAGTCATTCGCGTTAGGTAACGCGGAACATATTATTTGAATAGTTATTTTATTTATGACTACTTATGAGACCTGATTTGAGGCTTGGATTACCGGGCAACTTAGCTCGTTACACTTTTATCTTTTTTGATGAAATCTGTATGGTTTGAATTATTAGAATGTCAGGCATTTTGCCAAATATTATCATATTATTAGTATTAATATTTTTATCTATTATATATTTTTTATCATGTGGACGTTACCTGGAAGATATACATCCTATTATGAGATACTTATTCATATAATTTATTATTATTTGTTTTTTTTAGTATATTTATTACTATTAGTATTATGAATGATATGATGTAAGCTTGCAATCATTGCGTACTATGAAATTTAATAATGACACGTTATATGTATATAGTATGTATATATAATATATTATATATATATAGCTTGATAGAAAATATTTTTATATCATTATATTTACTCATACTTTAATTCTTAATCATCATTTCCAATGAGTATATTTCTTAAGGCATATCGATTTTATGTTTGTTGAAACATATGTAAGCTGTGGGTTTATAGATTAAGTTTTTTAATCTCTTTTTTTTTCTTTAATATTAAAATTCCTACACTTACTTCGCTTGATAGTTGGTTCATTATTTTTTATAGTATATCCTGTGAAAAACTTCGAGAAATAAATTATATAAAATTAATTATTCAGTAACAGAAACATCTTCGCGCATTCAATGGTAAAATTTCAAACAAACATGCCACAAGCAAGCACATTTTCGTTCAATTGTTTACGGAAGAGACGAAAGGGTTTTCATTATATTTCGATTATAGGTTTAGCGTACAGACTCAACCTGCTTCCCTTATAAGTTGATGTAGAAAATAAGTCATTTCGTCCCCTCGGCGCAGAGTAATTCACTTTTAAGATGGGAGTAGGAGCGAGAATCTCTAAATGAATTCAATTATTTTATTATTGATCAGAAGCTATTATTATTTGTGGTTGTTTTTCTTTTAATGTTTATGATGCAAAATGGCTTCTTTTTTAACTTTTATATATTAATTTTAATTAATCTTAGTATACTTTTTACAATTTAATTTCAAATAATTTAAAACCTAAATAATGGGACAGGAGCTACTACCCTCCTATCCCTATACTATACGCCCCCTGATATATAATAATATATATATA
>JABUQX010088183.1:27500-37516 GCA_015478945.1 Trachelipus rathkii
TATGTAATATTCCAACTCATACATGAACCATCATGTTTATACACTTCATATGTTTATATATATATATATATATATATATTAATTATATTTATATAGTATATTATATATATATTACATAGTATATTATATATTAAATATTCATATATAAAATCGAAATGATACATATTGTATTTATTTATATATATATATATATATATATAAATTATATTTTATTTAATTGATTTAAATATGTAGAATTATATTCTAAATCCTTGAAACTTTCATGAAGAATAGCTATGCTAGTTGTTTAATCTTGAAAGGATACATGCGAACACGAATACTACGTTATATATATACATGGGCGTAGGCAGGGGGAGTGCAGGGGAAATAAAAAACTGAACCTTAGATGCTGGCCAATCGACATTTTTAGGGTTTATTAGTAGAAAAACTGAAAAAAAGATACATCAATCGATAGATACTGAAGGAGTAATTACTAATGTTTTATAAAACCATACTTTTTTTTTTTTTTTTTTTTTTTTTTTTTTTTTTTTATAGGTTTTAATGTTTTCGTTTTCATATGGGCTTGAAGTCAATTAGCTGTGGTCGCTTTTTATTCAGCTAGCTTCTTCAGATATATTCTCCGTCGGAACTCTCAGGTATGCCGATAGCATTTGGCGGCTGGTAAAGCGGTAATATATATAATATAATATATATAATATAATATAATATATATAATATAATATATATAATATAATATATATAATATAATATATATAATATAATATATATAATATAATATATATAATATAATATATATAATATAATATATATAATATAATATATATAATATAATATATATAATATAATATATATAATATAATATATATAATATAATATATATAATATAATATATATAATATAATATATATAATATATATAAAAAATATATATTATATCTATATATATATATATATATATATTATATTATATATATATATATATATATTTAAAATAAGATAAAATTTATAATATATATATTATATATATATATATATTATTATATATATATATTATATATATATAATATATATATATAACTGATACTACCTATTACCAAAGTAATTTACTAATTACAACAAACAATGAGGATTGTTTTAAGGAGATTCCTGCACATATTCAATATATATTATATATATATATAGTGCTCAAAATAATATTTAAAATGGTATTGATAGTATATGGAATTGTCCAGAAATGTGTGAGTTAAACTTAAATGTTATTCTATAGAAAACGAGAAATAAAGAAAACGAATTAACATTTAAATTATAATTTATCGAATTTTTTTTTGACATAAAATACATTTTTAACATTTATTATCTACTTTTTTTCATTATATATGTTATTATACGAATTCTTTTCTATAATACAATATTTTTGTAAAATTATTTATTAATTTATGTCTTTAGATTTGTTTATCTTTTTGAGAATTTTTAGGCATCGTGTCTATGTGTCTTAACCATTCGCATAAAGGTTCAGAGGCATGTGGTCGAAACTTACTTTCCCGAATGATCCATATACGAGTTCAATATGGAAAGAATTTCGTCATAAAATAATAACAATAATAATAATAATAATAATAATAATAATAATAATAATAATAATTTATGAAAAAGTATCTAAACAGAATATTCGTATACTAGCGAATGCGGGTCCATATGGATTAACATTCGTCATTCGTCATTATAGAAACTATGTGAAATATTACGAACTAAATATATATATATATATATATATATATATATATATATAGTATGTTTTGTGGAATATAAAAAATATAAACTATATAATATATATATATATATATATATATATATATATATATATATATATATATATATATATATATATATATATATATATATATATATATATATATATATAATATATAATATAGTATATAGTATATAGTATATTTTTTTATTGTAAAAAATATTTTTAACTGTAATATATATATAGTATTATTATATTATATATATAATATATATATATATATATATATATATATAAATTAATATATATTATATATATATACTTATATAGTCTGCGTTGGGAGAAATGAAAGAATATTCGTATATGAGATAGGGATACTTCTTCTACTTACATGTACGAAATACTTGAACTTGACTAGATACATGTCAATGCTTTATATATATTGTATATTAATATATAATATAGTATACTATATATATATATATATTATAGATATTATATATATATATTAATACTACTCTATTATTATATTATATACATATATTATATATCTATAATATATATACAACATAAGTGGTATAGAGAAAGGCTCAAACATATATCTGGTTATATTTGAAAAGATAAAAATAAAATTTTCAAAGTAATCTCTCATCGACTGCAGCCATCCATTTAAAACCTGAGGGCAATAGAGTAAGAGTAAAAGGTTCGATCTATTTCCCCAATGCTTCGTTTAAATTAACAGAAAATTTATAATGTAAATATTTATTTGTTTGCTTAATAATATTATAATATAATATATATTACTATATATATATTATATATATATATATATATATATATATATATATATATAGAATATATATATATATATATATATATCCAATTTCATTATATAATAATAATAATAATCACCAAAATATAATATTCGTGTACCTTTGACAAACATATTGTCATTAAGAGAATATATTGAATCCTTGTGACGTCATATGAATAACATTCGTAATTATTACGAACTAAAAAATGGTCCATAAACGTAGCTGAGATATAGAAAGAAAAAAAACGAATCGGAGTGGTGCGGTGCGAATCCGAAGCTTTCAGGCGTTGCGCGTTCCGGTTGGGCTTTCAGGCGTTGCGCGTTCCGGTTGCGGACTTGCGGTCCGGGTCTGCGGTTGCGAAAAAAACGCATCGTCGATCCACGGAAACACCCCTAAGGGGTCAAAAACCACGAAAAAAAAAAAAAAGCACTAAAAAAATATTCGGCATTCGGCGAATGGCGAACATTCGCCTTCTGCCGATCTCCCTCTCCTTACTACTGTCGTCGTAGACTGAAATCAATGAACTTCTACCATTCGACAGCATATACTTATGCGACATTAAATTCTCGCTATAATGTGGAACCAAAAACGAAGTATCGAAACAGAATTGATGAAGTTCCAGACATGCGAATACAAATTCCAACAATTAAAAAGGACATGGAAAAGATTTTGCTAACAAAAGAAAAATTAACACTGCTCATTAAAATGATTTTATATATATATATATATATATTATATATATATATATATATATATATTTTATAGTAATAATATATAATATTATATTATATATATATATATATATATATATATATATATATATATATATATATTATACATAATTATTATAATATATTATATATATATATATATATATATATATATATAATTTTATTTAATTGATTTAAATATGTAGAATTATATTCTAAATCCTTGAAACTTTCATGAAGAATAGCTATGCTAGTTGTTTAATCTTGAAAGGATACATGCGAACACGAATACTACGTTATATATATACATGGGCGTAGGCAGGGGGGGTGCAGGGGAAATAAAACTGACCTAATGTTGGTCAATCGACATTTTTAAGGGCTTATTAGTAGAAAAACTGAAAAAAAGATACATCAATCGATAGATACTGAAGGAGTAATTACTAATGTTTTATAAACATACATTTTTTTTTTTTTTTTTTTTTTTTTTTTTTTTTTTTTTTATAGTTTTAATGTTTTCGTTTTCATATTGGCTTGAAGTCAATTAGCTGTGTGCTTTTTATTCAGCTAGCTTCTTCAGACAGTATTCTCCGTCGGAACTCTCAGCATGCCAATAGCATTTGCGGCTGATAAAGCTGCCATATATATATATATATATATATATAATATATATTAATATATATATATATATTACTATCTATTATATATATATATATATTATAATATATTAAAATTATATATATATATATATATATATATTATATATATATATATATATTATTAATAATATAATATATATATATATACTCACATTTGCTTCCCCTCCCCTCCCGGAACCCCCTTTCTTGAACAGTTAATTAGAATTATCACGTAGGAGTAAAATTATGGGGTAATATATATATATATATATATTATATATATATTATATAAGTATAATATATATATATATTATATATAGTACATTAGTATACATATTTATATATATATATTATTATTATATATATATTATAATATATTAATATATATATATATTATATAGTATAGTATATATATATATATATTATGATATATATATTATTAACATGATAATACCTATTACCAAAGTATTTCTAATTACAACAACCATGAGGATTGTTTAAGGAATTCCGCACAATATTCAAAAACTTTATACGTAATATATTCATATATATATATATATATATATATATATATATATATATCTTATATATATAATATATATATATATATATATATATATATATATATATATATATATATATATGGCTCATCTATATTTTTAATTTTATTTTCTTTTTTTTTAATGTTTATTATTTTATATACTAAAGACCTAAATAAATGACTTCAAACTTACAAAACATACAGATAAAATGTGTATTTAAATTAATATTCGACAGAGAATTTATAGGCATCGTGTCTATGTGTCTTAACCATTCGCATAAAGGTTCAGAGGCATGTGGTCGAAACTTACTTTCCCGAATGATCCATATACGAGTTCAATATGGAAAGAATTTCGTCATAAAATAATAACAATAATAATAATAATAATAATAATAATAATAATAATAATAATAATAATAATAATAATAATAATAATAATAATAATAATAATTTATGAAAAAGTATCTAAACAAAATATTCGTATACTAGCGAATGCGGGTCCATATGGATTAACATTCGTCATTCGTCATTATAGAAACTATGTGAAATATTATGAAGTAAATATATATATATATATATATATATATATATACTTATGTAATATATATAATATTTTATTATATATTATTATAATATATATAATTTTCATATCACATATATATATATATATATATATATATAATATAATATATAATATTATATATAATATATATATATATTATATATATATATTTAGTTGAACGTATATATATATATAGATATAGATATATATTTATATATATATATATTAATATATAATATATATGTATATATATATATATCATATGGATCCTTTCGGGCCTATGGTAAATATTTAATGTATATAATATATATATATATATATATATATATATATATATAGTATATATATATATTATACTCTATATATATTATATATATATAGAATATGAGGGCAGTCCTTGTCGTTGGAATATGAAGAATATTCGGTATATGAGATAGGGGATACTTGTTCTACTTACGATGTACGAAATACTTGACTTGCACATAGATACTATGTCAATGCCTTATATATATATATATATATATATATATATATATATATATAATATATATATAATATATATATATATATATATATATATATATATATATTTATATATATATACACATAAGTGGTATAGAAAAGGCTCAAACATATATGATTGTGTCATATTTGAAAAATAAAAATAAAATTTTTGAACTAATCCTCTCATCGTACCTGCAGCCCATCCATTTAAAACCTGAGGGCAATAGGTAAGAGGTAAAAGGTTCGAATCTATTTCCTCCAATATTCGTTTTAAATAACAGAAAATTTATATGATAAATATTTATTTATTTTTATTATAGAGAGTAACTTATATATATATATATTAATAAAGTATATTAAGTAACTTATGATAATAGTATATATATATAGTAGTATATTATATCTATATATATAATAATATAGTTAATATCTATAATATATTATATATAATAATATATATACCTATTTAATAATATAAATAATGAATAATAATACACAAAAATATAATATTCGTGTACCTGACAACATATTGTCATTGAAGAGGAATATAATTGGAATTCCTTGTGACGTCCATATGAATTAACATCGTAATATATTGTTAAGAACTAAAAATGTCCATAAACGTGAGCTGAGATATAGAAAGAAAAACGAATCGGAGTGGTGCGGTGCGAATCCGAAGCTTTCAGGCGTTGCGCGTTCCGGTTGGGCTTTCAGGCGTTGCGCGTTCCGGTTGCGGACTTGCGGTCCGGTTCCATGCGGTTGCGATAAAAACGCGTCGTCGATCCACGGAAACAACCCTAAGGGGTCAGTACCGACAGGAAGGAGATAAGATATATATATATATATAAGCACTAAAAAAAAATTCGGCATTCGGCGAATGTATATTCGGCATTCGGCGAATGGCGAACATTCGCCTTCTGCCGATCTCCCTCTCCTTACTACTGTCGTCGTAGACTGAAATCAATGAACTTCTACCATTCGACAGCATATACTTATGCGACATTAAATTCTCGCTATACTGTGGAACCAAAAACGAAGTATCGAAACAGAATTGATGAAGTTCCAGACATGCGAATACAAATTCCAACAATTAAAAAGGACATGGAAAAGATTTTGCTAACAAAAGAAAAATTAACACTCTGCTCATTAAAATGATTTTTTATTTGTATATATATTTAAAAATAAGCAACCTTGAACCAAGAAAGTTTGTCACCTTTGGTGCATTTCAAATAAGAGTAACTCTAAAAATGTTTTGGAGCTCCAGTATGTTACTATGTTGCATAAAATATAAAAGTTCTAAATAAACTATATATATATATATATATATATATATATTATATATATATATTATATATATAATATATATAGTTATATATATATATATATATATATATTTCATATATATATATATATATATATATATATATATATATGTGTGTGTGTGTGTGTGTGTGTGTGTGTGTGTGTGTGTGTGTGTTGTGTGTGTGTGTGTGTGTGTGTGTGGTAGTGTGTTGTGTGTGTTGTGTGAGTGTTGTGTGTGTGTGTGTGTTGTGTGTGTGTGTGTGTTGATGTGTGTTGTCGTGTGTGTGTGTGTGTGTGTAAACGTAAGTGTGATTCGAGAAAACTAAATAATCGATTATTTTTTAATTATAATTACTTATTAGGATGATTTAAATTATTAACATATTAAAAGAAAAAGGGGAAAAATCTAATATTTTTTTACAATGACATATTTCATTTAGAGACGTCATTGTAATGCAATGATGTCAATTTTTAAGGCGGCTACACGCGCATGCTTGAATTTGCCAAACTATTTAAAACGTTAGCCGAATACAGCATTGAGTGGATGGATCATTTTTGGCGAACATTCGTGGTTCGGCCCGGTTCGTTATATTCCCGAACTTTTTCCATCGCTTATCGGTAAAATTTTAAGGCTGCTGCACATATTCTTGAATTTGACAAACTATTTAAGACGATAGCCGAACACAGCCAAGAGTGCATGGATAATTTTTGGGGAACATTCGTGGTTCGGCCTGGTTCGTTATATTCCTGAACTTTTTCCATAGCTTATCGGTAAATTAACATACACATCAAAGGATGCGAATGTTCAGAAATTACCTTCGTCCACACATTCGTTATTGTTTCGGCAATGCAAGTCTGGGTTATTATGTTCGGACCTAACCTATCTTATCAAGGTTTTCCAAAATCTTGAAAAAAAAAAGAATTTTAGTGCTAGTGTATCAAAATTTAAGGAGTGGTGGGGAAGTGGAAATAGGTCTGTTAATAGATGATAACATGAAGAAGTTCCTCCACTTTGTGAATATGAAGTTTGAATCCTGACTAAATAGAGCTGCTGTAGGCTAAGCATATAGGCCAATAAATTCCACTTACAAGTTATTTAGGAAAATACGAGTAGGCCTTCTATGTTAATATATTAAATTACAGTAATTATTCTTTCCAATTTGTGAATACTATGAAGTTTTGGGAATTCCACGTAAATAGAGCTGTAATAGGTCAACAAGTTGCAATTAGGCCCCCTAACTACTGGACATGCCCTTTGACAAGTTAATTACAGTCGCACCTTCACTGTAAGGTGCTGCAGCCTATAGTTCAATTGTTATGTATGTGAATTTTCCTTGTTAAATCTAAAAGTGCTGCAATTTTTTAATTTCCTTTTCCAAAACTTTCATTAATAGACGATAACAGAAATTAATTCCTTCAATTTTCTGAATATTTAGTTTGGAGAATTCCACCTAAATTGAATTACTGTAGAATACACACATAGGCCAATATGTAGTCAGGAAGAATAGCTTCAAAACCAATTTTTATAAAAATTATATCGGATATTCTAAAATACGTTATAATGAAGCATAAAATAAAAGAAAACAAGCCTTTGGCTTGCTCCTAACGGAGCAAGACTTGTCCCTGAGCACGTGCTACGCACGCGCAGAGGGCTCGCTTCGTTCGCCCGAGGAAACCAAACCGAAAAAACCAATGATGACAAAATTGTAGTGAAAACCGTTACGTTTTTCGTGCTGTTTATTTTTAATAGGATATAGATAAAAAAGCCAAAGTAAAAAATAATTTAGTAATAACAACTTTTCATTAAGAATATATGAAATCAAAATGTGGCCGGACCGTAATGGCGAAAGGATGGTAGTTTCAAAAATATGTTGCTCCACATCATTCAACAAATCGATACGAATTTGGAACGTTTTTTTGCATGTTTAAAATTAATATGATATAGATAACGACTGATGTCTACTAACTCGAACTCTATTTTATCATGCAGCTTATTCAACAAAAGGTGCTATATAATAGAGTGCGAATCAGTTCAAACATAATAAAAAAAAACTATAGGACTGTTTAATACATTGCAACTCTATAACAATGCATAATTCTTGAACATACCATTTACAATTCATGAAATTGGTATTAATTCATCAAATAGTGAATGAGTATCGAAAAATATCGGAAAAAAGTATAGATGGTTTAATTTTTATTTTCGATTAACAGCTACTCACAGGTCGGTAAATGTTAAATTTCCAGGAAAAATATAAACTTGTGGAATATCAGACAAATGATTTTATAAAATATATAAATATAATAGTACTTATTTGGTTAAGAAATTAGGAGTATCATAGTTTGCATATTGTTCTAGCACTAAAATTGTGAAATATTTAAAAAATAAAAGAAAAATTATATAATCAAAGCATTAAGAGAAATATTCATTTCAATCTGTTTTAAATATACAAACACACAGACATACTTTATATATATATATATATATATATATATATATATAGAGGTATTATATATATATATATAGTATATATAATATATATATAATATATAATATATATATATTTTATATATATATATATATATATATATATATATATATATATATATATACACAAGAGGTTTGTCCGAAAAGTATCAGACCTCTTTCTCTCCTCGGAAAGTAATTACTTGAGGTTGGCAGCACCGAAGTGGAAGGAGCAGGGAATATTTGTGTGCGAGCAGGTATTTACTCAGGCTTGCCAGACATGTCAGTCGCTGACAGGCTGTTGCCGAATGAGGTAGTGTTTTGTGTGACCGTCAGAGTTTTATTTTGAGTGAGATGTGTTGAGCAAAGATACTGAGTCATGTTTTGCCAGAAGGATGGTGATACGCGGAAATAAATTGTAAGATTTAACAGGCTTTTGGTGATGACGCAATGGGGTTACCCAAATAAAATACTGGTACAACCGGTTTAAAAATGACCGTACGTCATCCGAGAGGGATCATCGTTCAGGAAGGACAAAAAGAAACAGGAATGCAGAAACCATTGAGAAAGTGAGATCATTGATGATGCCAGATAGTCTTCTGACAGCGGTATTAGCAAGGATTATGTTCATTTAATTGCTGAATGAATTGGGATTGCGTAGGGTGGCAGTCAAAATTGTGCCAAAACTATCCTTGCTGGAACAAAGAAAAGTCAGACTTGACGTCGGACAA
>JABUQX010088184.1:0-10000 GCA_015478945.1 Trachelipus rathkii
ATTCGGAGCGGAGACGGAATAAGATTACGGATCGGAATTTCGGATTCGGAACCTGAAACGGAATCGTGTTGGCTCGGGAGGTGCCCGGTTTAGTAAATATTGTATTAATAATACAATATTTGTCTTAAAATATATATATATATCGAGTAGATCTCGAAACATCGATGGTTGTAAGTTCATAAAGGGTTTCATGGGACCCAAAGGGTATCTGGACGAAATGCATAAGAAAATTGGAGAAAGGAGTCGGAGTCGGAGAAGGAGTCGAAGAGAAGGAAGAAGTCGAAGAAGGAGTCAGAGTCAGAGAAATCGGAGTTGACAACGGCACCGGTGCTGGCTCAGGTGCGGTGCAGAGGTAGTTAATATTTGTATAATAATACAGTATTGGTGTCCTTATATATGTTATCGAACCTGCAGATCTCGAATATGATGGTTATAACTCCGTATAGGGTGCCTTAGCACCCATGGAGGGGGTTCCCAAAGAAAAAATGGACGAAATGCATAAGAGAAGTGAAGAAAGGATTCGAAGTCGGAGTCAGAGAAGAAGGAGTCGGAGAAGGAGTCTGAGTCAGAGGAGTCGGAGTTGATAAGCAAGGGGGCTGGAGCTGGTGGGGTGCTTGTTAAATAAACATTCGTTTTAGTCCCGTATTATTATCCAAATATGAATGTTTATAAGGACGTAGAAATCGAATACTGAGGTTGTAAAGTTTGTAAATGGGGTTGGTCTGTAGACAAAACATTTTCGTTTTTACTAAAAATTTTATGCTTTTCATGTTTATAACTTAAAAAATTTACGTTTTTTACGTACCCTAAAGCAGTAATCGGTAAATCAGTAAATCGAAACACCCACACTCACCCTCCCCAACCCCATCCTATGATGTATTGATCTATTGATTCAAGTATATTTTGTAAACCATAACACAAAACTTGTATTTATTTTTTGTTTTATTTTGTTTAAATCATTTTTGTTTTTGCTAAATTTGTTATTTTTTTTTGTTTATAAAACTTAAAAAATTTGTACTTTTACATACCCTAAAGCAGTAAATCAGTAAATCAAACCACCCTCCCCACCCTCCACCCCCTCTGTCAGCCTTCCCATGATCTATTGACCTATTGTTTCATATCACATTTCGTGTATCATTTCGGATAAACATAACATAAAATCAAGTTCTTTATACACTGACCAACGAATATATGCTAACGTAACAAAGTTTTCACATTACCATCACCGGTGTCCATAACATAACCTGACTCAAGAATATAATGTACAACGACAAACCTAACACACCTTAAGCACGAATTAACGGTTAACATTAACAAAGTTCCACACTTAACAACAGTAAAGTAACTAACACAGCGTACAAAACGTAACCTATTCACACTTTTCAAGCATATCTCTAACATAACAATGTTAATTTTACATTAACATGTAATATTTAACAAAAAATTATCATTAACATTTTTCTAACTTACAAAAACCAACGAATATATTGATCAACTATAAAAGTTTTTTTTACATTAAAATAGTATATTTAAGCAATAAATTTGTCATAACTTTATCTAACTATCATAATTCCCGACGAATAATTGCAAACATAACAAAGTTTTATCCAAAAATAACACAAATAAATTCTTTGAATAAAATACACTGGACGACAAAATTTGACTTTTTCTCTGTTAAATGAGTAAAAATGTGTTTTTTATGGAGTTTTGTGCGCTGATTCCGAATTTGCATACCATTTTGTTGTAACGGGCAGGGTTTTTTTGTAATACGAAATTAAAAATTTAATACGTTATAAAATGATAAGCTTTAGTTAATTTACTCACCTATATACTTCTGCAATATAAAATGTAGATTTTGAAGATTTTCTACTGTAGTTTGCTTGAGGAACATCCCTTTTTAGTCCCCAACAAGAGTCTGCAAGCATATTTGGATTCCAATTTCCCTTTTTCCCAATATTTCGATAGTTGAAATATCTTGGTGGAATCGCTCACCATGCTCATTGCTTTTAGCGAATAGATTGCAGTTTGGAAAAAAGTCCAAGTGTGAATGAAGGAAATGTATTTTTAGGGACATGTTACATCCCATTGCTTTATAATTTCGAAGGAGTTCGGAAACTAGTTCTTCATAGTTGTCGGCCTTAATATTGCCTAGAAACCCAGTTATGACCTTTTTAAAGGATCTCAATGCAGATTTTTCAATATTATTCAAGCTTTCATCAAAGTGACGGTCCTTCATTAGATCCCTTATTAGTGGTCCTACAAATATACTCTCTCTAAATTTAGCATAACTGATCCTAGGGAACCCTGGACCACTTTTATCCATCTCTTTTACATTTTTTTTTATTAACCAGAGTTTGATGTGCAAAGAAGGAAGATATACGAGTTCAGGTTTCACAAGTGGTTGAAAAAATACATTTTTATTTCCAGGTATTAGAATTTCTTTTAGGCCTATTGCTTCTTGACAAAATGATTTTTGCGATCTATGCTATCCCACTCGCATAGGAAACATCAAAATTTTGTATATCCTTGTTGGAGACCTAACAAAAATGCTATATTTAAATCGCCGCATATATTCCAAGAATGCTGTTCGTATCGTTTTCGACTAACAAAATTTTTCTTGTTGTCGTAGGTCTCTTTCATATGGGCCCCAGGCACTAGGAGTCGAAGGTTTCACAATTTCATTATGAAGAAGCACTGCTTTTAAACAGAGTTTAGAAGAAAATCTATAAACAATCTCCATTCCTTAATGAATCAACATCAGTACAATTCTCTCATTAATGAATCAACATCAGTAAATACACTAAATTGCCGTCTACCGAGAAAAGCGTCGGAATTCTTCTTCGCTTCACCGAAAAGAGGAAATTGTAGTTCCCTTCTCAAGGAGATTCCAACCCTTTAATCTAGATGCCAATAGTTCTGCCTTTGCTTTGACAATGATAGAATCCGAACTAGATCATTGAGTTCATCCTTCTCAAATTCCTATTTAGGATCTTGACATTCAATAATTATCAAGGTCTTCAAAGTCGTCATTTTCTGGACGTAATGTAAATCTTCTTCGTCGGAGTTTTTCCTGACAGGAGATCACATTTTCATTTGGTGCAAGGGTAGAAGCTCGGTGGGGGTCTCTGAACAACCCTAATCTTCATATTGCTACTGATATTTAATGGTCTTTCTGGTTGATCTTTCTTCAGCCTTTTTTGTAATGCAAAAATAACAGTCCATTGCGTGATCCTTTGGTTCCCTCCATACCATTGGAATTGCAAATGGCAAATGCAAAGTAATGTTACACAAGGCGCACAGCAAATATGAGGTGCCCAAGATTTATCTTGATCACCAAGCTTAATTTCAAAATAAAGCTTATATGAATTTTTTTTTTAATTAAGGAGTAATATTCCTCAATTTAATTTTGTCAACGTTTTTACGAAAACAAATGTAAACAAAAATTGTTTGGATCATTTTTACAATTTCGTGGCATTTTAATTAGGGTATCTATCTTTAAGTGAAATTAAACAATTTTGAACGTATATATATATTATTATATATATATATATATAATATATAATATAATAATAATATATATATATATATATATATATATATATAAATATATATATATAATATATTAAAAATATTAAAAATAATTATAATTATAAAAAATTATATATTTAATAATTATATATATATATATATATATATATATATATATATATATATAATAATAATATATATATATTATATATATATATATATATATATATATATATATTATATATATATATATATATATATAATATATATATATATATATATATATATATATAATATATATATATATATATATATATAATCAACAATTAGTTAAATATTGCAACACTTCCATAACATCCAGACACAAACTGAGGCACAATGACTCATGAAAAACGTCGGACCAAGGTTTATTTTTCGAGTTCGCTAAACATGTTTCATCATGTTTGGCGTTTATTTTATTTATTTTTTGGTTCCTAATTATACGCTTTATATTGCTGGCGATCATCTTTTTTCATAAAATCGCAAGAAAATAGTTAAACAAAACACGACATTTTTACAAATCTGTGAAAATTATATTGGTTAGTTTAATGAAATATGCTAACAATTACAAAAAAAACTAACCCGTTGTGCAAATTTGGAGGTTATATTCGTTTTCAGCGTACCGTAATACATAAGAAACAATTCCTGATATCCATTTAACAAAATTTCTGTCGTCCAGTGATATCATAGCAAAATGTAATAGTTTACTGATCCTAAAGCAGTAAATCAGTAAATCAGTAAATCCCCTCCTCTCCCTCCCACCCTTCCATGATCTATTGATCTATTTTTCTATTGATTCAGGTTACATTTCGAGTTTCATTTCGGATAAATGTAGCATAAAAATAAGTTCTTTATATACTAACCAACGAATATATGCTAATGTAAGTTTTCAACATTAATAAAGCTAACAGTAGCATCATTTGAACCTAAGAATATAATTGCACAACGACAAATAAAACACACCTTACATAGAATAAACTACTAACATTAACAAAGTTCCATACTTTTCAACAGTAAAGTAAGTAACACAGCGTACAAAACGTAACCTATTCAAACTTTTTCAAGCATATCTCTAACATAATGTTTATTTTACATTAACATGGTAATATTTAACAAAAAAATTATCATAAACCTTATAATAATCATACTGACCAACGAATATATTTAACTAACAAAGTTTTCTTAGCCATTCAACATAGTATAATATTTAACAAAAAATTCATCAAAATAACCTGGAAGTAAATGTCATAATCCCCAACGCATAATTGCAACATAACAAAGTTTTTCCAAACATAAATAAAAATAAAGTTCTTTGAATAAAATATCAATAGTAAAGTGTTATTAATGAATGAAAAAACTTAGTTTAAATCAGTAAATCCCCTCCCCGCCCCTCCCCTCCGACCCTCCTCCCACCATATCCTATATCTATTGATCTACTGATCTATTACTTCATGTCACATTTCGAATATCAATTTGGATAAACATAACATAAAATCAAGCTTTTTATGCACTGACCAACGAATATATGCTAACGTAACAAAGTTTTAACATCAATAAAGCTAACATATCATAACCTGAACTTTATAGGTAAAGAATACAATATTTTTGAATAATATAAAAAGTGTTGTGTTCAAGATGTTAATATACTAAGAAAATGTTTTGAGAAGTTCAGGGGTAGTTTCATTAAAGACTTTCATATCGACTGTTTTGATAACAGCACAACAACTGCTTCCCCGTTTTTCTCTATTTATAAAAATGTGTTTATGCCTGAAGAAAAAATTACTATTCTAGGCCAAGAGAACCCTAAGCAATTCACCTACGAGGCAATTCGCTGGCTTATGTATCAGGAAAAATTGAACAATGTTAGTATAAGACATGCCCGAAACGGAGGAGAGAAAGGGTTTAAAATTAAGAACAAGTGGCTTTACCCTGACGGGTTCGGATATGTGAACGGTATGAAAACTGCTTTCCTATACCACGGTTGTGCATGGCATGGACATAAAGACTGTAATAAAGGAAAAGGTACGCTGCATAATGTATCGGCAGTTGACCACTACAATCTCACCATGAAACAAGAAGATAGGTATAAAGAAGCAGGTTTTAAAGTCGTACGTGTGTGGCAATGTGAATGGAAGGTACAAAAGACCAAAATCATTCAAAATCCTGATCATACAGGTGAAAACATAAGCAATAGTGACTATATTCAACGTCTTAGCAATGATGTTGTTAACAACAGACTCATAATAGACAATTCATTGTTTGGAGGCCGTACTGAACCTTTCGTACATTACTATCCTCCAACTAAAGGACAGAAGATAATGTATTTAGACTATACATCACTTTATCCTTATTTTCAGAAACGAATGAAGCATCCTTGTGGTCCCCTGAAAAACTAATAGGTGATAAAGTACCAGACATTGAATCATTTAAGAATGGACTCAATTTCAAATATTTAGGCTCAGCTCGTATTAAAATTCTTCCTCCACAAGACTTATGCATCCCTGTCCTCATTGAACGAACCAAAAATAAACTAATATTTCCACTCTGTGTAAAATGTGTTAAAGATAATTGCTCGAAATACGACCATGATGAGAATGAACGAGCGATTGAAGGTGTATACACTACACCTAAAATTCAGTAAGCAATAGAGATGGGATACGAAATACTTAAAATATTTGAAGTTTGGTCGTTTAAAGAGAAGGAGTTTTTATTTGAAGGATATGTGAACCACTTCCTAAAAATAAAGACAGAGACATCAGGACCACCAAATAATATTCACGAGGATGATCCTGATTTCGAGGAAAAACTTAAAGAGTTTGCCCAACTTTTCAAAGAAAAGGAAGGTGTCGAACTTGATATTAGCAATATCAAGAAAAACCCTGGGATGCGGTTCATCTCTCTTTGGGAAAATTTGCACAAAATACGCCTGCAAGAGAAGATATAGTATGTACTAGTGATAAAGAAGTATGGGAACCAATCAATCAATGTGATGTTGATGTCCCTAGCGCTATTCCAATAGGCAGTAAATATGTTGTAACGGTTGTCAAAAATGCCCTAGCCGAACGATCGTCAACTGAAACAAACATTCTTATAACATCGTTTACGACTGCATATGCACGCATAAAATTATACGAGTTACTTAACAAAGTCTAACAAAAGGCATTGTACTGCGACACAGACTCTTGTATTTTTGTATTTTTGTCGCTGGAGAAAATGATGAAGTTCTCTGAAACAGGAAACTTTTTTTAGGTGAACTAAAGATGAAATAGCAGATTACGGTTCTGAGGCATACGGTGATTCTTATGCTGTTAGAATAAGAACTGGAGATGGAAATATAAAATATATTGTAAAAGCCAAAGGTCTTACAATCAATAAAGATTCATAAGATACTATTAATTTTGAAAAAAGGTTAAAGTTAACGGCTGATCTTTGCTCTGAAAATAAAGCAAGTCACGATGAGTCATTGTATGATGATATCAAAAACCATGATGTTACAGTGATGGCAATGAATTAAATACAATTTGATAATGTTGATGAAGATGATGTAAGAGATGATGACCTGCCTCATAAAAAGGCTGCCAAAATAGATGAGTCACAGAATCCTAATGCTAATTTAAACGGAAGTAACAGAGGAGGGGTTATGTTATAGTGTTTCCTACTACAACTTTTCAAAACTGGGAAATATGGAGGTGTTAGTATTGTTGCCAATACAAAAATGGTACAACATACAGCCGATAAGCTAATCTTTATCAAAAATTCATGTCGTATGTGTCATATGGTTAAAAGGATACTTTAATCCCCATTTAATATATTGAAAATATTTGTCTATGTTTAAAGTATAATGTTTAATGTTTTATATGTACAAATATTTTGAATAATAAAATGTAAACAACAAAGTTATTTTATTAGCCCTATATATTTTCAACCTTTGTAATAATATAGAACTGTGTGTGTGTGTGTGTGTGTGTGTGTGTGTGTGTGTGTGTGTGTGTGTGTGTGTTTGTGTGTGTGCAACATTTACTCTTCGTTCAGTATAATAGGTTAGGTTCATGATAGATTTATTATTAAATTTATTACATGTATAACAGTACATATTATATTATATGATAGCCAGATATGCTTGAAAAGTGTGATAGGTTACGTTTTGTATGCAAAGTTAGTTACTTTACTGAAGTTAAGTATGGAACTTTGTTCATGTTAGCAGTTTATTCGTGCGTAAGGTATTACGAATGTTGTTCTTGTACATTATGTTCTTAGCTCAGGATATTATATGATAGCTTTTGTGTGTGTGTGTGTGTGTGTGTGTGTGTGTGTGTGTGTGTGTGTGTGTGTGTGTGTGTGTGAGTGTAAGTATCATTTATTCTTCGTTCAGAATAATAGTTAGGTTAGGTTATGAAAATTTTTTGTTAATTATTACCATGTTAATGTAAAATTAACATTGATTTGATAAAGATATGCTTGAAAAGTGTGAATAGGTTACGTTTTTGAATGCTATGTTAGTTACTTACTGTTGTCAAGTATGGAGCTTTGCTAATGTTTGCAGTTTATTTGTGCTTACGTTAGCATACATTCGTTGGTCAGTATTTAAAAAACTTATTTTTGTTATGTTTATCCAAAATGATACTTGAAATATGACTTGAATCAATAGATCAATAAATCAATAAATCAACAGATCATGGATGGAGTGGGGAGGGTGGGGTGGGTGGATTGATTTACTGATTTACTGCTTTAGGGTATGTAAAAATGCAAATTTAATTACGTTATAAACATGAAAAGCCTAAATATTTTAGTAAAACAAAATGTTTCAAGCAAATAAAACAAAAATAAATAAAAGTTTTTGTGTTATGTTATACAAAATATGACTTGAATCAATAGATCAATAGATCAATAGAACATAGATGGAGTGGGGAGGGAGAGGTGGGTGGTTTAATTTACTGCTTTAGGACGTAAAAACGCAAATTTTTTTCGTTAAAAACATTAAAAGCATAAAAACTTTAGTAAAAGCAAAATGTTTTAAGCAAATAAAACAAAAATAAATAAAAAATAAATAAAAATTTAAAAATAAATATCATTTAAATAAATAAAAAAAATAAACACAAAGCATAAATGTTAAATAACTTAAAAAAATAAATAAAGTTTGAGAAATAAGTTTAAATAAGTAAAATTAAAATAAAAAAAAGTTTTAAAACGAAATTATTTAAAAAAAAATAAAATTAAAAATAAATAAAAATTAATAAAAATTAAAAAATAAATAAATATTAAAAAAAACAAACAAAATATAAATGTAAAATAAAACTTTTATAAATAAAGGTTGAAAAATAAATTTAAATAAGTAAAATTAAAATAAATAAATAAATAAAAAAGTTTTAGGACAAAAATAATTTAGAAAAATAAAATTGAAAATAAATAAAAAATAATAAAAATTTGAAAATATATTAAAAAGGAAAATTAAATTGAAAAAAAATTAAACACAAAGAATAAATGTAAAATGAAACTTATAAAATAAAAATAGCTAACAATATATGCTGTTTCAACTTAGGAAAAAAAAATATATTAGTTGACGTTTGTAAAAAGAAAATGAGATTTGAAAATATAAATGTCAGTCTTCAACCTTTAGAAACGGGTTATCTTTGTAAGATGCAATCCAAATGACGACCTGTACATGTTAGAACAGAATCAGCCATGTGAACAGTAATGATATTGTATTATTAAACGAATGTTTACTAACTCAGCACCGCACCGGCTCCAGCACCGGTGTCAGTACCAACTCTGAATCTTTCTCAGATTCCTTCCTCCATCCTTCTTCCTTCCTCCTTCTTTCTTTCTTCTTGTGTTTCGCATTCCATGCATTCTTCTTTAATTTCAAAAGGGACCAGACACCAATTACAACCTTGAAACCATCATATTCGAGATCTACGGGTTCGATAACATATATAAGGACACAAATATTGTATTATTATATTATTATACAAATATTTACTAACTCGGCATCGCACCGGAGCCAGCACCGGTACCGAGGCCTACTCCAACTCCTCTGAATCCGACTCCTTCCTACTCAGACTCCTTCTCCATCCTCCTTCTTCCTTTCCTCCTTTTCTCCTTCTTCCTCTGTTTTGCACTCTGTGCATTTCTTCTTTTTTTCAGCAGAGAATCCGACTCCAAATCCGAATCCGAATCCGAATCTGAATCCGACCCCGACTCCGGCTCCGAATCCTTTCTCCATATTTCATCCTTCTACGGTCATTTTAATTTTTAGGGGGTGGCACCCCTTACGGGGGCCCACTGAAACGTAACCTCGTCTACGATGAGGTTACGTCACCACATAGCGCGCCTCCAAATTCTAGGACGATACGATAACTTTAACCCGAGTGAAAGTATCTCACGGCGCGGGCTCTTGACCTTGGGGACCACTCAACTCGTTCGGTAACTACAA
>JABUQX010088184.1:15000-18848 GCA_015478945.1 Trachelipus rathkii
ATATATATATATAATATATATATAGGTAATATTAGGTTGGCCGGAACGCACCGGTTGTGGTGCGGGTGCGGTGCGTGTGTGGGCTCATTTTGGTGCGGGTGCGGTGCGGTGCGCATCCACAATTTCAGTGAGAATTGAGATCATGCGGTCCAGATGTTATAATGGAGGACGATCTTGAGAGTTGGGTGGCGGTGCGTTGAGGAGCACGAGAAAAATTAGTGGTGCGGTGTGCGGTGCGCCCCGTGCGTGGTGCGGCCCTTTTAATCGCACCGCACCGGGCACCCAGCTATTCGACAATTTTCTAAAAATGAAAAAAATTAAAAAAAGATAAAATAGTTCGAAATATATAGGTATATACCTATTATGATAATATAATATGATATACTATATATATTATATATATATATTATATTTTATATTATATATATATATATGATATTATAATATATACCTATATATATAGTATATATATATATATCTATAATATCATACTATTATATATATATATATACTATAATATATATATATATATATATATATATATATAATATATATAATATATCCCCTTCATGTAGGAAGCAGGATTTATAAATGTTAATTTTTGGAGGCAAGAAAATTAACTATGCTTAGGATTGCACTATCGTTTTAGAACAAACACGCTTAGCACGTCTGATATTTCCATTCCGAGGTTTATCAAAATTAACGAGTGATAGGAAAACAAATAGTTTTCCATTTAACGAAATGGTTCATTGTCCGCATCATTAATTTGGTACAATAAAAGAATGTAAACCGAAAGATAATTTTAGAGGATGAAGAAAGTGCTTAATTATCGTCTCTCTCATCAATTTTATATTCTTTGACTGTCATTGTCTGAGAATAATAATACTCTCTTCAGAGTTATTACGGAGGACGACAAACAGTGTTGTGCTGATTATCATAATGATATTTTTAAATGATTGGAGTACAATGATACAATTGTTTAGAATAAAATTATCATTGGATGGGAAAGACATTTATTCTATTATAAGAGCGGCTGTCACTGGCAGAGGATTTCATTAAGCTCTTGCAACTTTTAACTACTTTCAGGAGGAACGTCATGTATTTTACTGAAAGTTAGGCAAATTCTTAATTCATGGCCGTATTTATTTAGTTTCCTACTGAGGCCATGGTCGAATGCTTAAAGTGTACCGCAATGACCTATATTTGAGATACTTCGCTGACCTCTGGTGTTTTGAATGTTACAAGACATATTAAATGCTGATGATTGACAGAGTTTGTGTTTTTACTCAAGAAAGAAACAGAATTTTCTTTATATTGACAGCCAGCATTTCTGCAATGACACAGTGAACATCATCAGAAGATAAGCTTCATTTCGCCAACAATCCATTAAATACGTCACTTAGATATTAACCTGTATGACGTTCAGTGAAGAGGTTCAGAGCACGACACAAAATTTGGCTCCTGAAATAATTGTCAACGGATGACTACTCGAGAACAAAGAACTGCTGATTGAATATGCTTGACCTTCGGTCGGTGGGAAAGGTAACTTGGATATTATTTGAAACTTTTAGTTTTAATTATATCATACTTTTTCTTTCAAAAAATATATTTCTCTGTAGTATTTCCTTTAAGTACTGGTGTAGAATAGGACCAATTAGCTTTCACTAGCCTCAAAAAGTTAAAAATTTCAAACGTGACGAAACAGAAGATCATGCCATTTACAATAATTTCTGTAAATTTACTATATCCATCCTTAATGATTTTCGTTTCATTGTCCATATATTTGTATTATATATTAGTTTTCAAAGAGTAATCTGATTGTTTAAAGCTGGAATTGGGGATCCTTTACTCATTTAATCATTTTTCCTTTCTACAATTTTTCTTTTGGGTTTGCTAACCTAGACTAGCTCTTACAACTGGATGGTCATTCTTCCTTTCCGACAATAATTAAAGATTGCAAAGTGTACGGTTGCGTTGTCATGGGAAACAATATCAAAGTAATCTCAATTCGAGCGAATATACTCACAACTACGAGCCTATTGCTAGATTTCGATTGTGACTCAAATTATTGTCACTACCTTGAGACGAAACTAGTCAGCTCATTAATCAATTTCTCACAAAAGTTGTTAAATTTTCTAATAGTTTCCGTCAGAACATTTTCTAATCGCAATCCGAGTTTCCCGAGTGCGAATGCAAATAATTTATTTTAATATTTGCGAATGCGAATGCGAGAGTCAAAAAGCGAAGATATATATTATATATTATATAATATATATTATATATTATATATATTATAATATTATATATAATATATATAATATATATATAATATATATATATATATATATATTATATATATATATATATTAATATATATAGATATTATATATATATTATATTATTATATATATATATATATATATATTATATATATATATATAATACTATATATATATATATATATACTTATATAATATGACTACGTCAAAATAAAGCGCACCAGAAGGGTACGTGGCGAACGAAGAGTAGAAAAGGTTGAAGAACGCGAAGACACTTTATTGGACAATGACAATAACATGGTGGATTCCTCCTCAGAACCGTAGGTTGATAGAGTGCGAGGCCAAAATGCAGCCAAAGGGTCTCTCAGTATTGTTCGGAGGTTTGGAGCTGCAAACACACAATGTTGGTACGTACGGCGATGGCCGCGGGTGGTGTTGGGTCTGTTTCAATGCTGTGTATGACCCCCTCTGGCACGGATGACTGCCTGACACCGTCCTGGCATGCTCTGGATGAGTGGGCAAACGTCCTGGAGAGTGATTTGATCCCATACGTCGTGCAGTGCCAATCGCAGGTTCGGTAAGGTCCGTAAAGGGGGTTGCAGCTATTGGATTCGACGTTTCAGGATATCCCACAACTGTTCGATTGGGTTGAGGTCTAGACTATATGCTGGCAACTCCAGCGCCGTAATTTGAACCATCTTAAGGTAGTCGTTCACACATTGGGGTTTATGTGGTCTTGCATTGTCATGCATTAGGATGAAAGAGTCACCAATGTAGAGTGCATTTCGCATGACATATGGTTCGGAGATGTCTGTGATATATCTTAAGGCTGTAGGAGTACCTCCATCGAAGACATATGTGCAACTCTGTAGGCTCCGATAAATAGATGCCTCCCAGACCATAACAGACCCACCTCCAAACGGAGGCATCTGCAGCACATTGCATTGCGCAAACCTCTACGTCGGTCGTCGGTATACTCTAGCACGCCTGTCCGAGGCGTACAGAGACACTCTCGACTCGTCCGTAAAGAGCACCTTTGCCCAATCGTCGACCGTCCAATGGATGTGTTCTTGGGCAAATGCCAGTCGCACCCTTCGATGTGCCGTGGTGTGCGATGGACCTATGGCAGGCCTCCGGAGCCAGTAATTATGTTTCCAAGGCGTCGACGCACTGTATTGTCACACGCTGGTGCCGTATACCTCTGCCAGCTGTATCTGCAGATGTCATGCCGTTGTGTGGCGCTCGCGTAATGCTCGCAGACGTATAAATCGGTCTTCCGCGGGTGTCGTGGCCCTGGGCCTACCTTGTCATCACCGGCGACCATGTGCGAGGGTTTCCAGGTACCGTTGGACCACCAGTGCAATCGTTGTGAGCGCTATTCTGAACCGTCGCCAAGTGCCCGGTACCCGTGTCCTTCGTCGTTGAGTGTTGTTATCTGCACGCACTGATCTCTTGACAGTTAACGCACTATCCTCTCCATGTTTATCGGAGTCGCTTCGTACGTGAATGATCCCTCGCTCGATTATACCCCCGACATAACCTACCCCCACCTCTCCCAGGTTCAGGTTA
>JABUQX010088185.1:17500-19853 GCA_015478945.1 Trachelipus rathkii
TATATATATATATATATATATATATATTATATATATATATGTATATATTATACTAATATACTTTAATATATTTATAAAATTAAGGTGCTGTACGGTATGATGCGATGAGCCATGCGAATTGCAAAAGCGATATGCGGTGCGGTGCTGTGAGAGGCTAGAAATTGCGGTGATCTGAAGAAAAGAAGGAAAGCACTTAATCAATCAATCACTCACATGCTATGACAGGGAATAAATGGGAGTCACTCTGGACTTTAACAAACTAACTGAAATTAACATGTAACCAAGATTCAACACATTTATTATTCAATATCCACAAATATATATATATATATATATATATATATATATATATATATATATATATATATATATATATACTATATACTATATATATATATATATATATATACCATATATTTACATATATATATATATATATATATATATGGTAAACTATATCGATATATATATATATATATATATATATATATATATATATAAGTAGTGACAGAACACCCGGGGATCTAGCAGCTTTTTCGATATGAAGGAATAGAGTTATAGGTCTGAAACTTGGAATATAATGTATATATGGGATAAGGACGAATCCGTGTAAATTTCAAGTCTGTAGGATGTATATAGAGGGGGTCACCCCGCCGCTACGCCCGCGTTTATACCCTTTTGGCTTTCCAAACCCGAGATTGAGTTAGGCCTAACGGCTAATCATCGATCCAGGTGTTCGATGCGCATGAGAGAGAGAGCGAGCGAGCGCGCGCGTGCGATGCGTGCATACACGTATTATTATTATTACGTCGAGGAAGCGATTTTCGAAGGATTATTATTATTATTATTTATTATTATTATTATTATTTTTGTTATTATTTCCACCGAGGTTTCTTCTTCGCATCCGGTTCTGAGTCCAATATATATCTACATGGGTTAGAGTTAACGTATCGCTTTCAAACTTGGTATATGTTCTATGAAGGTGATAAACTGATCCCCCGCGAGTTTTGGTGACCGTAGGTCACCCCTAAGGGGGTGCTGCTTACATAACGCCAAGGTCAATTCATCATACGAAACCATGTTGGAAGCAACGTATCGGGCTAAAATTTGGATGTGAGGTTATATGATGACGCAATCTCGTCGGAGACGGGCCGTCACTGCGTCCCCCGTAAGGGGGGACGCTGCCACAAAAATTAAAAATGACCGTAGAAGACTGAAACTCTGAGAAAGGTTGAAGGAGACGGACTCGGAGACGGAGACGGAGTTGGAGTCGGATTCGGAGACGGAGTCGGAGTTGGCTTCGGTTTCGGAGTCCAGGGACCCCACCGGAGATGGGTCCCTTCTTGAAAAAAAAAGAAGAAGAAATGCATGGAATACAAAATAGAAGAAGAAGAAGAAGAAGAAGAAAGGAAGAAGGAGGAGGAAAGGAAGAAGGAAGAAAGAAGAATGAGGAAGGAGGAGGAGTCTGAGGAAGGATTCAGAGTTGATAGTGGCACCGGTGCTGGAGCCGGTGCGGTGCCGAGTTAATAAACAGTCGTATAACAACAATGTTGGGGTGTTTATAAGGGTTATCGAGGTCGTAGATCTCGAATATGATGGTTATAAGCCCGTGTAGGATGTCTAGGACCCCCCATTAGGGGGTCTCGACTGAAAAAAAAAAAAAAGAGCACAGAGTGCAAAAACAGAGGTCGAAGGAGGAATGAAGAAGGATGAAAGATGAATAAGGAAGGAAGAAGAATGAGGAAGGTGGAAGAAGAATGAGGAAGGATGAGTAGGAGTTGACAGCTGCACCGGTGCTGGCTCCGGTGCGGTGCCGAGTTATTAAATATTAATGTAATGATACATTTGATGTCTTTGCCAACCATGTTGTGGGTCTGTAGATTTCGAAAATAATGGTTTCAGAACCATCAAGAAATAAAAAATAAATAAATAAATAAATAAAATTTCTTACACTTTTTATGTTTATAACTTACAAATTTACGTTTTTACATACCCTAAAGCAGTAAATCACTAAATCAAACCACTATCCAACCTCCCTCCTGACCATCTGTGATCTATTGATCTATTGATTAAGGTCACTTTTTGAGTATCATTTTTGGATAAACATAACATAAAATCAAGTTCTTTATACAAACATCAACCAATATATGTTGACGTAACAAAGTTTTCACATTAATAAAGCTTACTTAGCATCATCTGAACTATGAATATAACCCACAACGAGAAACTTAGCCCATCTTAAACAAGAATAAATGGTTAACATTAACAAAGGACCACACTTAACACCAGTAAAGTAACTAACATAACATCCAAAAACGTAACTTATTCACACTTTGTCAAGCATGTCTCTAAC